>JAOBAT010095825.1:0-16774 GCA_026413305.1 Hydrozoanthus tunicans | reverse complement strand
TGTCTGACCTTGTATATACTTGTAAACAGGTTCTGAAAAGCCCCGAGGGGAGAACTTGTATATATATTGTATTGTATATTGATAACCAAAAAACCTCGTTGTGTTTATTATCAAAAACAGCATAAGAAATTAAACAAGAAGTCTACTGTTTTTTTATTAAACTAAATTTAGGATTACAACAAAGCTGATAGCAGTTTTCCGGCTTTTGAAGAATTCAGAGATGTTATAATAATTTTGTTAAATTGATTTACTGTTTTTCATAAGAACACCGACTGTAAGTTACATTCAGGGTATTGTACATAGTACTTCTACAGAATATGCTGAATTTTACCATGGTGAGGTTTTAGGAATTAGTTTTAAGCAGAAGTCGTTTTCGCATCAGTGACCTGCTCTCCGGAAGCTCACAACTTGATGTTTTGTCATTCGACTATTCTATTCTCTCTGAACCTGACCAAACCCAAATGTCCCAAAATCGTCCGCACCTGCAGGAAGATAAAAACAATTGACATTTGCAAACTTTGATCAGACCTTGAGTCGTGTCTACTAATAACTTCTCCCATGGAAAACATTGACGATCTCGCATATCAGTATCCATCCACTTTGTCCTGTATCCTTGACGAACATGCGCCCAAGGTTACAGTACTAGTCCCACAGAGAGCAATTTCGCCTTGGTACTCCAGTGATATTGCTGCAGCCAAGCTGAACTGCCGTCGCCTAGAACGTTGGTTGCGCCGCATCAAACTTGACAGCAATCGTAGGCTGTTTGTTGACGCTCCGAATAATATGTCCCGCCTGTTGTTGGACGCCAAGACATCTTTTTACTCCACTCGAGTCCATGAACTTAGGGGCAACCAGAAAGCCTTGTTTAATAAAATGAAGCATCTTCTCCATAAGCTAACAGAAACTCCTTTTCCTGCTCATGAATCACCTGTGGTCCTCGCAAACCAGTTTGCCGAGTTCTTCTAAGAAAATGTAGATAAAATCAGACGAGATCTACGCTGCTGCGCCCGACAGCCGTCCCAAACACATTTGACATACTCACGCTTCAGTAATGATGACATTGGCGAACTACCCTCCTTCAGTACTGTATCCGCTAAAAATGTTTCAAGCCTCATTACGTCTGGCAGCACCATCCAAAACTTGCGCACTAGATCCCATACCCACTCGGCTACTTAAGAATTTTACTGATCTGTTGGCCCCCACCATAACCAACCTGATCTATCTTTTACTATCGACAAAAACTGTACCAAAGGAATGAAAGGACGCACTTGTTCTGCCCTAATTAAAACGCAAGAAGGTGTCCTAACAAAAGATAACTAGCGTCCCATCTCGAATCTGTCATATGTATCCAAGATTTGTGAGAAAACTGTGGCAGTACAGTTTACAAATCACTTATAACTGAAAATAACCTGATAGAGCCCTTCCAGTCAGCTTATAAAGCAAGTCATAGTACGGAGACTGCTTTCTTGAGAGTATTTAATGACATTCTTCGTTCTTGTAAAACTATCTTTTAGCCACGTTCGACGCAGTCAATCACCAAATTATCTTGCATCGCCTACATACACGCTTTGAGGTTTTTGGAACAGCATTAAATTGGTTTAAAGACAATCTTTCTGACAAAAATGCGGAGTTCCTCAAGGGATTGTTTTTGGCCCTCTTCTGTTCCTTGCTTTTAACATCTCACCTTTAGGCGATATCATCAGACGACACAAACTGGATTTTCACTTGTATGCAGACGACACTCAGTTCTATATAGCCTTTAACCACCAAAACAGTCTTAGTGCCCTAAACTCCATTCAAGCTTCATTATCGATATCAAGGATTGGCTCCTAATGAATATGCTCAAGTTCAACACCAGTAAAACAGACCTGTGTATTTTTGGTTCTCGCCAACAGCTGTCCAAACTGATTCTCCCCTTAGTTCTTAACATTGAGGATAACATCACTACTGAGAACACTGTAACAAACCTGGGAGTTATTATGGACAAACACCTAAAACTTGACACTCAAATTAACAAAGTGTTTAAAACCTGTATGTACCATCTACGTAACATCTCAAACATCCGCCGTTACCTTACCACTAAAGCCTGCAAACTCCTTATAAATCTTCTGTCCAACGCCTTCAACTGGTACAAAACTATGCTGCACGCTTCATATGTAAAGTCCCAAAGTTCTGCCATATCACACCCTACCTAAAAAATCTTGACGTTATCTACCATCGTATTGAAATGCATCTATGGTAATGGCCCTCCATACTTATCTGAACTAAGATGCCGAAAAACTGTAAAGCATCCTGGTCTTAGATCACAAGCTAATGTTTACAACTTGAAGTCCAAAGAACTGTATCAAGAGCAGTTGGGAGCACTGCTGATGGCGCTTTTTCCGTTGATGCGCCAAAATTTTGGAACGAGCTTCCTGCACACATACAAAACAGTTCAAGTCTTGCCACATTCAAAACTAATCTTAAAACATTTTTGTTTAAAGATTATTTTATCTAATCTAGAGAACCTTCTTAAACAATTGAGTGTAAACAGTGTTTATGAGTTTTTTAGATATAGGCACTTTAAAAACCCAATTATTTATTTATTTATTTGTTTGTTTGTTTGTTTGTTTCTTTCTTTGTTGTTTGTTTGTTTATCCTGATTACACTTCTGGCCTCCACATTGACGAGTGTAGAGATCTCGGCAACAATCAAATCTCAACAATACCCAACGAAGTTTTTGACAACCTTCCATGGCTCCAAAACCTGTAAGTAAACTATTGTTGGTTTTGGTGATCAAAAGGCGGCGTTGTTTAATAAAGTAACTTATTAATTACCAAAGAAATTTCGTTGTGTTTATTATCAAAAAAAGCATAAAAAAATTAAACAAGAAGTCTACTGTTTTTTATTAAACTAAACTTAGGGTTACAACCAAGCTGATAGCAATTTTCCGATTTTTAAAGAACTAACTTGATTGAACGCGTTTGACAGTCGTTCAATTCAGAGGTGTTATAATAAATTTGTTAAATTGATTTATTTTCCTTCATAAGAACACTGACTATAAGTTATATTCAGGGTGTTTATCCTGTTCACGCTTCTGTTCTCTATATTGGCGAGTGTAGAGATCTCGGTAACAACCAAATCTCAATAATACCCAACGGAGCTTTTGACAACCTGACACAACTACAACGGCTGTAAGTAAAGTAATGTTGGTTTTGTTGATCAAAAATAATGCATGCACACAAACGTTGTCTCGTTAGGCGACAACGTTGTTTAATAAGGTAATGCATTACCAAAAACAAATATCCAGAACAGCATTTTTTTTTGTTTAAACTAAACTTAGCTTTACAACCAAGCTGATAGCAATTTTCCAATTATTGAACAACTTGATAGAGCGTGTCTTACAATCGTTAAATTTCGAGATGTTACGAAGTCTTTGTTGAATTTGGTTATTTTTTTTCATAATAACACCTAACTACAAGTTATATTCAGGATATAGATCCTAATTACACTTCTGGTCTCTACATTGACGAGTACAGGTATCTCAGTGACAATCAAATCTCAACAATACCCAACGAAGCTTTTACCAACCTTGCACAGCTTCGAACCCTGTAAGTAAACTAATGTTGGTTTTTGAGATCAAAAAATATATGCACACAAACGTTGTCTCGTTAGGCGATGTTGTTAGATAAAGTAACTCATTACAAAAAATACCTCGTTGTGTTGATTATCAAAAAACAGCAAAAGAAAACAAAGGCTTTTTTTTACAAAACTAGACTTAGCATTACAACCAAGCTGACAGCAAACTTCCGATTTTTGAAGCCGAACTTGATTGAGCGTGTTTGACAGTCATTAAATTTCGAGATGTTATAAAGTCTTTGTTGAACTTAGTTACTTTTCTTCATAAAAACACCAACTTTATGTTTTATTCAGGATATTGATCCTACTGACTACATTTCTGGTCTAAACATTGACGAGTATAGAGATCTCGGTAATAATCAAATCTCAACAATACCCAACGGAGCTTTTGATAACCTGACACAACTACAACGGCTGTAAGTAAGCTAATGTTGGTTTTGTTGATCAAAATAATACTTGCATACAAATGTTGTCTCGTTGGGCGACAAAGTAACGCATTACCAAAAACAAATATCCAAAACAGCATAAGGAAACAAGAGGTTTGTTCATTTTTTATTTAAACTAAACTTAGCATAACAATCCATGCAGCTGATGACAATTTTCCGATTATTGACCATCTTGATTGAGCGTGTTTGATATTCGTTAAATTTCGAGATGTTTTGAAGTCTTTGTTGAATTGGGTTATTTTTCTTCATAAGAACACTAACTACAAGTTATATTCAGGATATTGATCCTAACTACACTTCTGGTCTCTACATTGACGAGTACAGGTATCTCAGTGACAATCAAATCTCAGGAATACCCAACGGAGCCTTTAACCACATTGCACAGCTCCGAACCCTGTAAGCAAACTAGTGGTAGTTTGGAGATCAAAAATTATGCACAACAATGTTATCTCGTTATGCGACGTTGCTAAATAAAGTAACGCATTACCAAAAAAACTCGTTGTGTTGATTATCAAGAACAGCATAAGAAAACAAATTAGACTTAGCTTTACAACCAAGCTGACAGCAATTTTCAGATATCTGAAGCCAAACTTGATTGAGCGTGTTTGACAGTCGTTACATTTCGAGATGTTATAAAGTCTTTGTTGAACTTAGTTATTTTTCTTCATAGACATAAGAACACTGACTATAAGTTATATTCAGGATATTGATCCTAACTGCACTTCTGGCCTCCACATTGACGAGTGTAGAGATCTCGGCAACAATCAAATCTCAACAATACCCAACGGAGTTTTTGACAACCTTCCATGGCTCCAAAACCTGTAAGTAAACTAATGTTGGTTTTGGTGATCAAAATATATTGTAATATACACATAAACGTTGCCTCGTTAGGCGACATCGTTAAATAAAGTAAGGCATTACCAAAAAAAAGGAAAAAAAAGCTCGTTGTGTTATTGATTATCAAAAACAGCATAGAAAACAAGAAGTCTACCGAAGGTAAATTCCGACGAGGTTTACATCATGATAAACGTGTCCACCGTTTGACCCACGAAAGTAATAAATAAAAAATCTGAAAATTCAGAGAAGCATGGAGAAATACCATACCAAAGGGAGGTTGCATTGTGCATATTTACAAATGCCCAACATAAACTAATTAAGAGATGCTTAAGAAAACAAGCCCAGTTGCCCCTTTTTTTCGTTTTAACTTAACTTTGCATTTACATTCAGATTACAAACGAATGGAAAGAAGTTTAAAGTATTGTCAAAGAACTTGATGGGGATGTTTTAATTTCGTTTTATTCATTTTGGGATATTCCATTAATAAGTCTGTTGAAAAAAATTTAACTGTACAAGCTTTTTTTTATAAGAACAACTTTATAAGAAAAACGAAGTTCATGCAGATTGGCCAAACTTTAAGAACAAGCTGAGGCTCGGGCTCGATAGCTAATTTTTTTTGAAAACTTTACTGATCTTTGATCTTTAACTGAACATTAAAGAATAAACAAGAAATGCTTCGCAGTTTATAATCACTGGAAATCGTCTCGGGGAAATGTTGACGAATCCACGATAAATTCGCAGAAAAAATTGACCAAACCCGTTTTCCAATACAGTCTTAAACAATGCAACACTTTTGGCTTATTTTTTCTTCGATTTAAACATACATAGAAATAAGAACAAATTAAGAACAATTTTAGGCTCAAATCGCCTAGAAATTAAGAACAATGAGCCTCGGCCAAATTTACTGGTTCTTATTTAAAAAAAAAGCGTGTAAGAAATTTCTAGTGAGGTGCAGGGTATTGGTTGTTTGATGATCTCACTACATTTCTGGTCTCCACATTGGCGAGTGTAGAGACCTCGATAACAATAAAATCTCAACAATACCCAACGGAGCTTTTGATAACCTGGCACAACTACAACGGCTGTAAGTAAACTAATGTTGGTTTTGTTGATCAAAATAATACATGCATACAAACGTTGTCTCGTTAGGCGACAACGTTGCTAAGTAAAGTAACGCTTACCAAAAACAAATTTCCAAAACAGCATGAGAAAGCAAGAATTTTGCTCATTTTTTAATTAAACTAGACTTAGCATTACAACCAAATGAAGCTGATAGTAATTTTCCGATTTATGACCATCTTGATTGAGCGTGTTCGATATTCGTTAAGTTTCGAGATGTTATGAAGTCTTTGTTGAATTTGGTTATTTTTCTTCAAAAGAACATCTAACTACAAGTTATATTCAGGATATTAACCCTAACTACACTTCTGGTCTCCACATTGACGAGTGTAGGGATCTCCGTTATAATCAAATCTCAAGAATACCCGACGGAGCCTTTAACAACCTTCCACGGCTGCGTGAGCTGTAAGTAAACTATTGTTGATTTTGTTGATCAATATAAAATATGCACACAAACGTTGTCTCGTTAGGCGACGTTGTTAAATAAGGTAGTGCATTACCAAAAAAACACTCGTTGTGTTATTGTTTATCAAATTCAGCATAAGAAAACAAGAAGTTTTTCGAAGGTAAATGCCGACGATATTTATATCGTGATAAACTTGTCCACCGTTTGACCCATGAAAGTAATAAACAAATCTGAAAATTCAGAGACGCTTGGAGAAATCACCGGTATGATATACTCGGTCGAAAGGTCGTTGTCTGTTAAAAAAATCATCAGAGGTAGCTGCGTATCTTTTAGGTTCTACTCGACATTATGTAGTCAAACAAAGTTTAACATGTGTCAGATTGATAAACAAAAAAACTGAACAGTGGAGCCGGAATCTTAAACAGTTCTTTTAAATAAATTTTGCAGGAGCTTTGAATGAAAATATCCATTCTATATTACATTGAGTAACAATTGCAACAGAGAATGGGATGTGAATAACTTATGTACGCGGTACCTGATCTGTACAGGAGTTTTAATGTAACAAGCGAAAGGATGTCGAGAACCATATTTTTAAAACGAGCCTGTTTGTTGTTAATGTTTATCACGGCCATAAAGTTTTGTAATTTTATTTAGACACTTAAAGTGTATATATCATATTTGTGGAACGTAATTGTTAGAGAGGATTTTGAAAAAGAAGAAAAATGGCGCTTGTTTCATTGGAGAAACTCTTTTTGTTGCTGAGAGGTTATTAACCAAAGTTGTATGACTGGGGCTCCTTATAACCTAATATAACTTAAGTGCCACGGAAAGGACATTGCTGCATTCGCATTGCTTAATGAGCTTCAGGTTTGAGCACTTTGCAAAATGCTCGCGAGCGCTTAGGTTCGATACTGTTACGAGCACTGCTCTTTTATGAAAGCTACTTAATTTCTTTGTAAATAAAAATGAAAGTAGACTTTTCTTGTCTCGGCAAACCCATAAAAACACTAACTAAACGGTCCACTTTGTTACCTTTTGGGTTTGTTTTGCTTGTAATGTTTGAGTTTCTGTGATATCTTCTAAGTGTCCATCCATCAGATTGCAGTTCTGCAAATCGTCTCTTTAAGTTCAGTCTCAATTTTAGTAAACTTATTAAAATTATTTTTTGTTATCTCGTCGCTGAACTCAGCTATATAGTTTCCAAGCCTTCCTCTTTCGGCATTGATTCAAATTTCCGAAGCCATTTGTTTACTTTTAAGGCCGGACACTAAAGTTTTTTCGCTTTCTAGCTGTGATTTACCTGCACAAAAAACCAAAGTTGTTTGACCAATTACAGCACGCGTACTATAGTGTAAGGATAAAAGTTTGTGCTTTAGTTCTTTTAATTTTGAAGAAGCTAAGTCAGCCTTGCAAAATTTTCATCTTCATAGGAAACTTGAGGACATTCCACTTATTTGCAATTGCGTCCTGAAGAAATTACTTGATGAAGTTAAAAAGAGCGTTGATGTTTCTGGAACATGCACAGATATGAAGTCAAGCACTACACACGAGTTAAGGACCTTTAGAACAAGATTTCATCGTTGCGGTAAGACAAATTAGTAAACGGAATAAGCTGCTGTTTTACACTTGTCGATTTATCAGTATGTACAATTTTTTTGCTGTACCGCTCTGTTTCGCCGTTTGTTTTCAAATTTGTTCAAAGGAATCTTCGACTGTACTGACCATATCAGCAGCACACATATGAGAATTCTGCGTACATATTCAACGCCAAGCAAGGTATTTTAATTGGTTTTACGGTTTGAATTCCCCGCGCGTCGCCATTTTTTATTGTGACTTAACTACTTTGTTGCAATGGTACTCACTACTCTTGATGAATATGATAGCAATGATAGAGGGGGTAGGGGGAGGGGAGAGCTGACACTGCAACCAAGTTAAATCACAACTCAAACCGATGGTACGCAGAAAATTTAGAGACCATAAAACGGATTAAAATAAAGTGTTTGACGTTAGTTGTATGTACATAACTAGATGTTACCATAGACAAAGATAATGTAGTCGAGCTATTGTAGGATACCCAGTGATGTCATTTAGAAACGTACTGTTAATGACCTTCACCCCTTTTAGTTTCAGCCAGTTATCATTTAAGTTCTTACATAAAACAGGACATTTGATACTAAGAAAATGAAAATTTGTCAAACTGACAGATAATTTCTGAAATGAATAGTAAAACTGTCCCAAACGCGCTTCCAGAGTAACTTGAATGTTACGAACAGAGAGAAGGGCTAAGTCCACATCCTCAGCTGTGAGAAGAATGTGTTTCGCAGATTTGACGGCTGTTTACGCTCGACCATTCAACTGTGACCAATATGGTGAAGAGGTGATGTGATGAAACTTGTACTTCTCCGAAAATGTCTCGAACAATTCAGGTGAGTTGCGCCCCATTGTCAGTAATGAGAGTATGTGGGATCCCGTGGCAAGCAAAGTGTTGCTTTGTGACTTGAATCACAGAAGAAGACTGGATGTTAGGGAGTTTATCAAGCTCGCAAAAATCGCTGAAGTGGTCTACTGTGACCAAGTAGGGTAATCCAATGAGTTCGAACAATTCTTGAGAAACAAGCTGCCATGGCAGGGTAGGTATTGGGTAGGGTTATAGTGCCTCTCGTGGATTTTGTTGATTGTATTGTGCGCAAGTTAGACAGGCCTGAATACATAGCTTCGAGCATGACGGATGACGAATTCAAGACCACGATGTGCTGCATGCATGCGACGTAGTATTTCTGATCGCATGGCCCATGGGATGAGAACACAATCTTGCTTAAAGAGAAGTCCCTCATGCAAGGTGAGTTTATGGCGATAAGCCCTGTAAGGTTTTGCTAGAGATGGGACAGCAGGCTTGTTATGTGGCCACCCTGACTTGACAAGGGAGGATTATAACGTTACTTTGTGACCAGAACTTGCTTCAGTCCTGATATCTTGCAAAGTGGTTTTCTGAAAATACGATAGAGCGGGTTGGATTGTTACGAATTCTACACGATACACTAGTTCATCGTGCAGCTGCTTGTGCAACGAATTAACTGGCCTGCATCAATGAGTTTATGTAAAGCCTCCTTAATGACCGAGAGCTTATGTGCAGCATAACCGTGTGGAGGGGCTTGTATGGGTTTGATGTCAGGGTCTAAAGTTAAAAACTTGTTAAGAACTTGTAAGTGCTTCGAATCACTGGTTTTTCTCCCAGATAGTGTTGTTAAAGTTGTGCAAGCCATTTCGCTGGATGTTGTTTGTCAGCCACAGCGATTCGGGCGTCAATGGTAGAAGTAAACACGTCCTATTCGGTTTGGGGAAAAGCACGACGAAGAGCGGCCATAGCCTTAGGTCGTTTGGTCCAGTACTCATCACTAACCTCATTCTTGGAAGAGTCTATATAGTCCTCGATTATACAGTAATTACGATAATTTGCCAGAAAATATTTAAATCCTCGGCGGCGATCTGAAGAGCTGGCGTCGAATATCGGTCGATCTTTTCTCATGATTGTTGGACGAACGAGTGAAGTTTTCCGGCCGAAAGTTCACACAATAATTACCCAAGAGACGCGATTCGCAAAGTTTCTGACACCATGTAATAGACCTTGACATAAAACTTCACAATATGGCTGTCACACATGGCAGGAAGTGAAAACGCAAAATGCATGACGGGTAAACGCCAAGTCATGAACAACCTATCAGGAACCGTGAAATGGACTACTGCTATATTCGTCAAGATATAATTTTCAAAACAATTTTGGTGCTATGCATAGTTTCCTCGTTTGTCAGCTGCAAATGGACTATCTTTAGTTTTTCGTTCTGGTTATACCTTCATTATAACCTTTTACGCTTCAAACATGTTTTACTTAACTGTACGTACGGTAACAAAGGGAAACAATGTTAAACAAAAGGCGCTTTTTCTTCCTTACAGGTTTTCCTTCATTTACTGGGATCCTAAGAGATGGAATAGCTATTGAGGGAAAGAATGCAACATTTAACTGCAGTGCCTCAGGATTCCCTCAGCCAAGCATAAAGTGGCTATTTGAAGGTCCCGCCCCAGAGCCGACTCACTCTGTTAGAAATAATGTTTTAACTGTCGTAAGAGTCACTAAAGGAATCACTTGTGAGCGGAATTATATCTGTGAAGCTAAGAATGCTGTTGGAATGATCAAAACCACAGCTTACCTGACGGTTGATGGTAAGCATGTAGAAAAATAATTTAAATAATGTTTGCCTTCGGCTATTTCGGCCTGTTTAAACGTGTTCTTGTTATTTGAAAACAAGTGGTACTAATGGTTTAAACTTTACAGTATGTCAATTGCTTTTCCACGGTTAAATCAAAACTACTAAAACTTAATAGTTGTTAAAAGTTTTTTTTAACTTTAATACATTCTGAAGGAATTTGAATACTGTACATGTTTATCGAAGATACATTATGACAGCTGGAACAGAAAAACACTAAAACCGGCAACATGGTTGATTTTGATAAAACATTCTTCAGATTCTTTCATGTCAACGCCACAGATTAAAAACACACACAAAGAAAATGAAGGTGCTCAGGAGGTCAAAAGATGCAGTGACTGCTATTTTCTTCTTGATTCAGGAAAACATATAACTGATACTTTTGTTAAAAGGTTTGTTTTTGTAACAAACTTGCAACTTGAAAAGTAAGTTTTCTTGTTGCACTTGTTGTCTAACAAGCAAAATTTTGGACAAAACACAGTCTTAAAGTTAGCTTTCCTGTCAAGAAGCAATGATTGTGATAACAAATTAACATTCTTTAGGTAGTTTCTCAGCTAGATCTGCAGAATCTTCTTTCTGTTATTTCCACAGTCAACTTTCTATAGCCCACTATTTTCCATTGTGAATTGCTTTACCCAACTTATTGCTACTTCTTACATTGGCTGTGTTTCAATAAAAAGAGAAACTGTTAACAATGATCGTTAATTTGGTTGTTTCTCAAGCTAGTTATACTAAATGAAACAGCTCCTTCTTCATGCAGCAAATTACACATTGATAGTGTTAACAATGAGCGTCTTCCACAGTTTTTCCTCGGATAACAAACGCATTCCACGATGTATTCCCAGCATCTGGTACAGCATACAGAACTACATGTCTCGCCACTGGGGATCCAGCCCCATTCATCACCTGGAGTAAAAGTGGCGTCAACAGTTTTCCTCTGAAATACTTGAAAGATAATAACAGAACACTAACGATAGAAAAAGTTTCGATCAGTGATTCGGGAACATACACGTGCACAGCAACAAACAGGGCAGGCAGTGCATCAAAGCCCCTTCGCATTCATGTTGTACATGTCACACTGTCAGGTTAGTTACCAGAAAGCTAAAACCTTAGTAATGCTTGTGTTCAAAATCAGTATTGATTATAAAGCTAGTAGTGTAAGACAAGTCAAAGTAATTCAACTTTATGAAGAGGCGTACGGAAGACTTTACTTCGTTTGCATCAAACATTTCGGCCGCACTCTAGCGACCATCTTTAGTATATCATCTCTACTATCAAAAGTCCACTCTAGTACAGGGCCCAGTTTTTCAAAAGTCGGATAACTTCTCTGTGGAAAGGTTTACGGCTCTTATTGATCATTGTTTTAGAATGTTCTATATAGACAAAAATTGTAACATCAAAAATTGCAGTTCAATTCAGTCTGTAAAGTTGAAAACAAGAACGTACGTTAAGAATTTAACCCAACCTTAGTTGCTGATCGGTGATGTCTTTCGGGCTGTGGTATTCATAAAATTTATGTTAGAGTTAAGAGTTTGTTTTTATACAGCAATCTCATGGTCATCATTGTAAACATCGGTGTCGCTACGCGAGCATCTTGGGTTTAATGGCATCCACTTTACTGTAAGCAATCTATGTATAACTTCAAGTTTATTAAGCTAAAATTGTTAGTGTTATTATACAAAGATAGATAGGGTGATTTAGATACGCCGTGAACGTTCTAATTACTATCTTTTTTAATTCCGAGACGAGGGGCAGAGCTCGTTTGGATTATATTTCAACTATTTAAAAAAAAAACAGCGAAAAAATGTAAAATATATCATCGGTTCTATCCATACCGGTACCGATGAGTTCTTTCAGTTAGTCTTTTTATCATTGCAAACTTCACTAACCAGGAGATATTGTTCATAGATAAACCTGTTAACTGGGACATCGTTATAGGAGGATTTATAGGCGGTGCTGTCTTCCTGGTTATGCTTGGCGTGGCCGTGTTCTGCATCTGGAGGAAATGGAAAACAGGTATAGAAACCGACCAGGAGAATGTTGGTAAGTACCCTTTTCAAAGAATATAACAATGCATGGTAAAAAAGCGGGAAGGGGGTAGGGTGATGGAGGATTAAAGAAACATTGTTAGAGTTTAAATAAATTAGCAGAACGAGATCTAAATTTTGACGTTTCGGCATCTTCTCGATGCCATTATTAGAGTAAGAATTTTAATGGTGATGTGGTTTAAAAGTACAAGTGTTAACAATAGAATAATAGTTTAAATAACTTAATGCAAAATAAAAATACTCGCTGGGTGAAAATAAGCATAAAGTTAAATTGACTTACAACACACTCGTTTAAACAAGACTAAATCAAAACAACACAAAAAATAAAATGAGTACAACATTGTCTAAATAAAAAATTTAGCAGAAATCACTTTGTACATTCAGTTCAGGACTTAGGTACCTAATAAACAACATTTCTTTAGTTAAGAAATCAAACTTGATGGTACAATTCGCAAGAACCTATTAATTGTTATGGGATTTTGGTCTTGTGATCGTTCTTACAGTGTTTATAAGTCGAAGATGACTGTCGTTTGTGTCCTTCAACACGTTCGTGGAGGTGACCACGCGTATAGCCAACATACATGCGTCGCACAGGTTACATTCAAATCATTGTTGGCTTACTACGCGTGTTTTACATTCTACTAGTTTAAGGTCTTCGTGTATTTTTCGACTTGTAAACACTGGTTTGATTTCTACGTTAATTCTAGAACTTAGTTTACACATTTGTTGTTTAACAGAGTTCGCAAATTTTTGGTCCTTAAGATCTAAGAACACTTGTTTCCAGCGGTCACACTCTTCTGAAAACATGGCCCAGTTGCTGGAAATACGGTAAGCGCAATCGAACATGGTGTTTATCAAGGATTTCTTGTAGCGCGCGTCGACATGACTTTGATGATAAAGTAAGAGGCCAGTATTAGTTGGCTTTACGTAAACTTTGGTGTTGATTGTTGGGGCACAGTTAACTAAAGACACGCCCAGGAAGGGAAGCACGTTGTTTGTTTCTAACTTCACAGTGAACTGCAACGAAGGATGGCAGGTGTTTAAGATCTTTAGAAAGTGTTCAGCGGTTTCTCTATCTGGCATTATTGTCAAGGTAGCATCCACATATCTCCGGTAGTATGGGGGGAGTTTGCCCTGCTGTTGGAGCGAATCCTCGATGTGGCACTAGACGTTTGCCAATAGGGAACCAAGAGGGGAGCCCATTGCAACTCCGTGGACTTGTTCATATAGTTTCCCGTTAAACTGAAACAGCTGGTTCATTGTAGCAGCGTCGAGAAGATCGATCAAGTCCGCCTTGCTCAGATTTAAACCATTCCTTTCATTAAACCAGTCATCTTTAATTGCCTTGTCAGCCAATATACGGACAGTCTCTTTTAGTGGAACATTGGTAAATAGAACTGAACATCATATGAAACTAGGATCTCGCCATTTTCTATGCTGACTGTTTGTATTTCTTTAGTGAACTGGAAGATGTCTATCACAGTAGATTGGTTGGTGGAGAGCGGTTTCAATTTATCATCAAGCCATTTAGCCAATTTGTAGTTGTACGTGTCGGTGGCTGATAATATAGGTAGCATAGTTAAAGGTTTCTTGTTGGTCTTAGGTAGGCCGTAAAGGTGCGCTAATCTTGAACCTTTTGGACGAAAGGAATCGGCGACTGCTTTTGGTAACACCCTGGTCAGAACTTTCTCAACTTCCTTTTCTTTCTTCAACAACGGATGGTAATAAGTTGGTGGTCTTCCCCTGGTCTTTGATCGCTCTAACTGGACAACTTTGAATTTGCCACTATCATTAACTGACGCTTCGGACAACAAACGCAAGTACTTAGATTTGTCCATAACTACCACGCCATTACCTTTGTCAGGCTTCATCACCACAATATCCTTTTGTCTTTTCAACTCCTTTGAGGATTGCGTCAGTGCTTTCGGTGGCTAGATCTTAAAGATGCAGATGTTAGTTCCCTTAAGTCGTCTCGATCAACTGGCAGATGGCGTTCGACTGCCAAGTATGCTTTTTCAAAAACTGGCTTTGATATAAATGATAAATACCCGCTGCGGTAGAGAGAATTTCAAACCACAACAGAGAACACTAGCCTTTGGAAGAACGATAACTCGTGAGATGAGATTTTGGTTATGTGTTCATCAACATCAATTTCTCTATAAATCAGTCTCGCGATCTTGTTGGTATGAACATTGATGGCATCTTGTTGGTATTTCTTGTGAAGAGTTGTCATAACTCGAAGGATACAGGAATACTGAAAGAATAAACATGTTTTGCGAATTTCTTCGTAGAAGGCATTGATCATATTTTTTTAGAATTCGACTTTCTTGTGTTTTAAGTTTGAGTTCTTCTGCGATCACATTCCTTGTGTAGTTGACTAACGTTTACTTTGCCGATCTTCGCGAAAGTAGGCGTGAGACCAAAATTTCCACATAATCGCAGGAATTCCACAGAACTATTGCAATAAATGAGCTTTCGATTGCACCTTTTGAGGCTTCGAAATAACTGCAAACGTCCTTTTCTTTTTAAGACAATTTAATTTTTGTTTAAACTAGTGTGTTGTAAGTCAATTTATCTTTATGCTCATTTTCACCCAGCGAGTATTTTTATTTTGCATTTAGTTATTTGAACTATTATTCTATTGTTAACACTTGTACTTTTAAACCACATCACCATCAAAATTCTTACTCTAATAATGGCATCGAGAAGATGCCGAAACGTCAAAATATAAACCTCGTTCTACTAATTTATTAAATTTGTTGCGTTAGCAAAACTTTACTTATTAAGATGTTATTAGAATTCTTTTTGAAACTATTCAGTTTTTTTTTTGAGATAAGAGTCGTTGAGGATCGCTTAATGCTAGTCTTCTTCAGGCGATGTGTAGACTATGATCTTAATCGCTTAAACAGGCGTTGTATCGGCGCATTCGGAAATGTGCGCGGCGTCCTGATGGGAACTACCTTGTGTTTGATGCTTGCGCACGGTTAAAAGCCAAGCCTTGTGTATCTCATTGCCACTGTTTCTGTTGATGTTGTTTGGATGGTGCTGAATTGAAACTGAATAGCTTCTTTTGCTCTATGATCATAGCGTGTCACCCTATTGGTCATAGCGTGTCGCCCTATTGCTCATATCGTGTCACCCTATTTGTCATAGTGTATCACCCTATTGGTCATAGCGTGTCACCTCATTGGTCATAGCGTGTCACCCTTAATATTGGTCATAGCGTGTCACCTCATTAGTCATGGCGTGTAACCCTATTGTTCATTGCGTGTCACCCTAAATTTTGGTCATAGTGTGTCAACTTGTTAGTCATAGCGTGTCGCCCTATTGGTCATAGCGTGTCACCTCATTGGTCATAGTGTGTCACCCTTAATAATGGTCATAGCGTGTCACCCTTAATATTGGTCATAGCATGTTGCCCTATTGGTCATAGTGTGTCACCCAATTGGTCATAGCGTGTCACCCTCAATATTGGTCATAGCGTGTCGCCCTATTGGTCATTGTGTGTCGCCCTATTGGTCATAGTGTGTCGGCCTTTTGGTCATAGCGTGTCACACTATTGGTCATAGCATGTCACCCTTAATATTGCTCATAGTGTGTCACCCAATTGATCATAGCGTGTCACCCTCAATATTGGTCATAGCGTGTCGCCCTATTGTTCATAGCGTGTCTTCTCATTGGTCATAGCGTGTCACCCTTGATATTGGTCACAGCGTGTCGCCTTATTGGCCAAAGCGTATCACCCTTTTGGTCATAGCGTGTCACCTCATTGGTCAAAGCGTGTCACCCTTAATATTGGTCATAGCGTGTCGCCCTACTGGTCATAGTGTGTCACCCTATTGGTCATAGCGTGTCACCCTTAATATTGGTCATAGTATGTCGCACTATTGGTCATAGCGTGTCACATCATTGGTCATAGCGTGTCACCCTTAATATTGGTCATAGCGTGTCGCCCTAATGATCATAGCGTGTCGCCCTATTGGTCATTGTGTGTCGCCCTATTGGTCATAGCGTGTCACCTCATTGGTCATAGCGTGT
>JAOBAT010095814.1:0-16774 GCA_026413305.1 Hydrozoanthus tunicans | reverse complement strand
TGTAAATATTGTAAAGTGCTATAGAGCAACTGGATATAGCGCTATAAAAATCTTGTAATTATTATTATTATTATTATTTAATAATACCCCAATTAACACCTTTCTGCATTTCCTTGCCATTCACCTCTTTCGTTGTTACATGGACCATTACTTAAATAATTAAATAAGTACCTCCTAATGATTAGCCCCCCTGTCTGAAGGTCTTAAAATAAACAAGCCCCCCCCCCCCACAGGATTATTAGAGCATTTACATGAACTGCTTTCCTTATATGGATCAGATCTGTTTGGATTTCATGCTCCTGCAATTAATGAACTGAGATTCAAAACTGACCCAACACTATACCAGGATTTTAACACAACAAAATAGGCTTGTACCAGACAGTTTGGGAGCATTATTTTTAAGTTTCAACAAATAAAGCTTGCTTATTTTGTACTGTGCATCTTCAGTTCAGCCTTCAACTGGTGCACTTTCTGGCTTCTTAAAATAATGCTTCATTACTTACCCATATTTTAGCATCTTCTTGACAAAAAACTTTGCATATCTTGATTTTAACAACTCATCAAGATCACCTGGAATTTAAAAAAAATGATTTTAGTCTTAATTTTTTCCCCCTTTTTCACACTTAAACTTGTTAATCAAAAATTGTTCAGTGTCTTGTTCAATGACATACTCAACACTTAGAACAGTTGGGAGTTAAAACCTTGTCTAAAGTGCTTAACTTATCCTCTAATAGACATTCGTTACAAGTAAAACATTAATTCAAAAAATCATAAGTTAGTTTTTCAAGAAGACCAATGATATTATTGCACACAGAAAGACTAATTTTATTTTGTAGCCAGTCACAAGAGAAGGAAAAACAAGTTAATTCAACTGCATCTATAATAATAACTATCATCTTGACCGCTTTTCAGTATTGTTTTCTTCTTGATTGTTAAGTCATCTTAGCAGTTTACCTTGATTAGTTTGATCTGAATAAGGCCAGATTGAGAAAGAGAGTGAGTTTTTATAAAGCCAGTGAACATTTTTCTACTTGTTTTCCTGTATAAAAAAAAGAACTTGGAAATTAACAAGTAACTCTTTAAACTAATGCTGCAGTTAATCTCTTCTTGGGTATGGGTCCTCAAATTATTACAAGTAACAAAAAAATTATTGTAAGCAGTAAGAAATCTAACTCAGAAGTATTTTAATTAATTTATTAATTTTCAACCCCAAATATTGCATTTTTTAATATTCTGATTGGTTCACAGCTAAGTTATCAACTCACTTATTTCTAAAAGCACGCTAAATCTGATGATAATTAAATTAATTTATTATTGGAAATGAGATGATTAATCTTTACCGTCTTATATTTCCAACATGTGTTCCCTAAATATTTGTTACTAAACAACTCATTTGAACCAAACCTTTAAACTGATCAAACAGTTTGTTTCTCTGCTCATTTGTTCCGTACTTGATGCAAGACTGAATCACTCGATTTGTGTCATGCTTGAAGACAACCTGAAATTAAGTGTGGTCAATATTAAGTAAAAACAACAACAATTTAACACTGTTTGTCACCTGAGGAAACTCTAACCTTTTGGTATCTAGAGCAGATCTAAACATTCACCTTTCAAGAACATTCACTTATTACATATATAACAACATGACAACAATTAAATAGCTTTAGAATAATAACTATAGTTATCATAAACAATATCAATGATAAGAACATAAACAGTACCAATAAATAAATGTATTTCTCAAAAACGTTTATCATAAAAAGTTACTGTATTCTTTCATTACAGATAGCTGTTTTTTTGAGAGCAGTCAGAAGAAAAATATACAGAAAAATATTCATAATGTTATGTTCTAAAAAATATCATTTGTGCAGGAGAAAATGAGTAGCTGTATAATATTTATTTTTTTGTTAAATCACTGAGAGCTATGTCCATATATAGTTCTGCAACAAATTCAAATCAACAGCAGCCACTGCAAATAGATCAAAACTGTAGTTGAAAGAAGGCTTTTTCTTAGGTAGCTGAGGTAACAAAGTAACAAATTAAATTATAAACTAGTTTTGGAAAAACTTGTGCAAAAAGTAAAATTAATTCATAACACAAATACTTTCTTGAAACTAAAAGATCAACATAAATTATTAATGAACCAAACGAAAAGCTGAAGTTGAAGTTCTAGCAGTCTTGGACTTTTCTGGGTAAAATTAATTAATGCAACACACTTTCTGACATAGTATAATATAGTTAAATACTTTATAGTTACTATATGCTGATTACATGTGACAACATCATCAAAATCTTTAAAAGCGGATGTCTTTCTTCTTAAAATTGTTATTCCAATAAGCTACACCAGTTAAAATGTTGATTGAAAAGCACTTAAACTTGAAAGGAGTGAACATTATTTCAATCATCAAGTTCTTACATCAATCTCACTTACATCATGTGAATGGCCTGCAATCAATTCCAAAACCTGGTTAACAAGTTTCTCCCTCTCTTCTTTAGAACAGTTTTTTCTACAATATATTTTAAATTAAGAATTATTAATTTTGTTTATCTGCAGATTGTTATTAAACCAACTACTCTGGAGTCCTGAAAATGAGCAAAGAAAGGAATAATGGTACAGGGTGCAGAAATCTTCCAAATTCATTATTTAGTAATTTACAGGGCAAAATAATAGTATACTATTGAGTGGGAAAATCTCAAAAGATTCGAAAAGAGTATATATTGGCACAGAAAAGTTGAATAAAAAATTGTCAGGCATACCCTATGCCTGATTCTTGCACAATGCAAGAGGCACCTTTCCTAAAATTGTATTGTATATAGCAGACAATTTGTTATATCCACACAGATAAGATTCTGTAAAAATTAATGTTGAAATTACAATAAGTCATGTTTGGAGCTACTTGTAATAAACTGGCACACAGACACAACAAGAATGGAAAAGGTCTAAAATTAATAATCATACAGTCCTGAATTAAGCTGTAATGAACGGATTTTTCACAAAAATAAAAACCATAAATGATAATAATTAGGGACTCTAGAGTAATGATGGGAAGAAAAACAAAACGAAATAACAGTTTTGATAGAAATTATTAGCTATTTGATTATTTCCATCACAAATAATAAACTACTGAAAAATTTGTAACAATTATGACAAAATCAATACAACTTGCAAAGAGCCGCTTACTGGTGGTAAATTAATTTTTCAAGATCATTTAATTTTGCAAAACAACAAGGCCAGAATCTTTTGCAAGTCCAAATAACAGGTTTGTATCAAGAATCACTCTTGCCACAGTGGCAAACGTTCTGGTTGACTGTTGACTTAAATGAATGATGACAACTTACTAGTTAAAAATAAAAATTCTTAAAAATCTTTAAGGTTTACATGTATAAAGTTTTTCCTGTAAAACTTAACATTTTGGACGCATTTGTGGGGCCTTCATCAGAAGGAAACTGAAAATAACTTAAAACTGCTTAACAGATTAATTCAACTTTTTAAGACTGACTGCTGAATTGATTATGGATGTAAATTGTATTTGTCTTGAAAAATGTAATTGTTGAAAAGCCAACTTGATTCATACATCTAAAAACAGATGTTTTTATTCAATCACAAAACAATGAACTATTCCATTTATGGCTTGTTAAAGATGAGGTTCTGAAGTACAAACAACTCTAATCAAGATTCATACCTTGTGGGCCTTTGATCATGTTTTAACACTAACACATAAGTACAAATGCAAGTTTTTTTAGGAAGTTCATAAAGAGCAGAACATTTATTGTTGGTTATCTATTGTTTCTTATTCAATGTACAGCTGTTATGAATAACTATATAATGAATGGTCTAGTGTAAGAATGACAAAAGTGACTATGTATTAGATGCTTAATTCTCCCAATGGTTATGAAGAGATAATAGGGTTAAAGTAGGGAGAAATGATAACTCTATCAAAAGTCACTTACATTCTTTTTGGATTAGACCCTTCAAAAGTAAAACAAAATTAACATACCTGCGAACTTTCTCATAAACCTGTTTCATCTCCAGCACTAGATCATAGTTATTGTTTTGTTTCTTGCGGAGCAACTTCCTGTCTTTCTTCTTCAGCTGCCAAAAACTGGATTTATCATCTGTTTGAAAGAGTCGAAAACAATGAAACTTTACGATTGAATGCAATTATAATTTTTCAAATGTCTGCATAACATAATATACCGATGTAATAATCGATCTATTTTGATTATGGTCCAGCTAGAATAAGTGAAAGTCGTAAAAGATTCTGAGTCCTGGCCAGAACTAGTGTTGCAGCCAGAAATGCTGACAACCTCGTTCCCAAAGTTCTCTTATACCTGCTATTTGGAGTGAGAGAGATAGAGGGACTTATTGCTGGTCACGTGTCACTGTTCACGGGAGATCACAAAAGACGACATGGAGAGGGGCTAGATCAAATCAGAAATTTGCCAATAGTAAGCCTACCAGGACCCACCCTGTTATTTTTTTTCTCCTGGGAGACACATGACCAGCATTTTCCAGTCTCTCTCTTGCTCTGAAGGACGGTATAAGAGAACCCTGGGAATGGAATGAAATGCTGAAAGTTATCCAAAATAAATATAACATGGTTGAACTCTGTGTATGTAAAAGTATTCTTTATTAATAATATATGAATATTAATAACGATTCAACGATTGCTCTTACCTTTGTTTTGTTTACTTGATTTATCATCTCGACGGAGTTTTTTTGTGTTACTTTGAAGCTCTTTATTGTCATCAGTTGACTTTCTTTTTCCATTTCCGTTCCCTCTACTTTTTCCTCTCTCTTTTGCTCCTGAATTAAAACTTTGTTTCTTTGTTGTTTTTGACTGGTTGCTTGACTTACCACTCACTGCATTACCTGTCTGGACTTTTTCCGATTCATTCTTGGTGTTAAACTTTTTTGCCTTTGGTTTTAGAGTTTGTTCTCCTTTTCTTCTCACTTTCTTATTTGCCCTTCCTTCAGACTCGTTGTTCTTTGCACGAGATCTCTTATCACCTGTTTTGGGGGGCATCTTGGAGCTGAGCCACTTTGTGCTGGAATCTAACAATAAAAGAAAGGTAACTTTCGCGTCTATAGCAGACAAAACAACAATAAAAGCGTGCATAAAGCAGCCAGCATCTAAAATGATTGGTCCTTTCTCATGCAAATAATTTCCTAACTGCTTGTATTCTTTTGGCTCTGAAGTCAATGAGTTACAAAGACGTACTCAGTTAGCTCCACGGCCACTTGAAAACGATGTTACCTTCTAAACAGCGTTAGCTATTCACATTTTCTAAAGGTTGTTGTTTGGTAAGCTGCGTCCGCCATGTTGATTTTTCCACGTGCACTAGTACTCGAGCCCGCAGTCCACCTTCGTGCCCAGGCTTTCCTCCGAGAAAGTGTATGAAAAATAGGCAGTGTTCGAAATCATGCGTATGCAGTCAATAACAAGGCTGACAGCTGTTCGTGCGTGTTTATCTCCGAATCGCAGTTCCCAAGTTAGGATGGCGTCCTCGTCTGTTCGTGCACTCATTATGGGACCTCCTGGATCTGGAAAAGGAACTGTTTCCGAGCGAATAGTTCGCAATTTTGGAGTCACTCACTTGTCAAGTGGCGATCTGCTGCGCTCTCACATTCAGAGCAAAACACAAGTCGGCTTACAAGCAAAACACTTCATTGACAAAGGTGAACTAGTTCCCGACGATGTTATGGTTGAGCTGATTCTTGAGGAACTCAAGAAAATGAAAGGAAGCTTTCTTCTCGATGGTTAGTATATTCAAAAGTTGGTCGTGAATTTACTAATTTAACTGCTATGTCTATCGTTTCAGAAATTATCTTTAATTTAAAGTTGCCTGTTGGTGTTTCACACCCTAAATTCATGCTCATCCAACTTTGACAAAATTTCAAAATAGGCTATTTGATAATCCACTAGTTTCCACGACAACACTCAAAGCCATTGTTTATAATTTGACATTTCGAGCGTCCAGGACTTTCTCCCGTTTCATTTCGTCCTAAGCAAATTAAGAAATGGCTATGCTTGGCTGTCTGAACATCTGCTTGATTCCTCGTAATAGAAATATTAAGAAACACACATTTTTATTTATCAAACACTGCACGAATATCTTTGTCTTCTCATTCACAAGTCAAATAAGTCAGAGTTGTCTAATTATGTTTCGTTTTAAATAACAGATCTGTTTGATTCTCCAGCCAGACATTCACTTAGGGTCCTGAAATAAATGAGGAGAGGATGCTACGTTGCTCTAACATCTGTAAATGGTTAAACTTTTTATTCTCTCAAGAATACTAGTTCATAGGGTTTGTCTCTCAACTTCTGTCTAGTGGTTTCAGAGAACCCACAGCACTTGTTAAAAGAGGGTAACATTCAGTGCTGTCATCTCCAATTCAACACCTCATGGGTGATTGATAATTACATTGTAATAGAAAGTAGAAAAGAGCTGTTGATTGTGTAGTGTGTTGTTGTGCACAACTAAACTACAAAGAATACTGCACAACCCTCCAGTCTAACCTTGTTAGCATGTAAAGCCACTAAAGTGTTGTACATGTTCAATAACACACACAGGTTAGGTAAAACATGTGCATGTAGTGACAGCCAACACATCAACCACGAATACTATAAACTCTCTAATATATAATAAGCCCCCCTTCTCTGATAATTATAAGCTCCCCTCTCTAATAAGCCCCCCATCAAGAGTTTGACATTTTAAATAAGCCCCAACCTCTCTCTTAAACAAGCCCAATCCCCATGCAATTCCCAACATAAAGAAGTAGGAGTTAAAATGTAAGACATATTGGGTCAAAAGTACATTTTGTAAATGGTTGTATCTGTTTCAGTTTCAAAATAGTGCTGTTTATAATGCCAAAGGAACACAAAGTCACTATAGCTATTTGCAACAATTTAATTTGTTTGGTATATATTGATCATTATCCTGACTTATATGTATAATCATTAAGACAGGTGTAATTCATGGTGCGTTTCTGTCTTTAGCTATTGATGAACTTTAAATAAGCCTCCCTCTTTGATAATCCCCTCATAATTTATGGTAATATCAAAACACAATCCAGTAGCTAGGCAGGGGGAACAAATTCCGAAGCTGATTTTTCTTCGCTCTAAAATATGAATGTCTGTCAGTCCACTCACTCCCCATCGTTGAAATATGTGAGTGGAGCCCCAGGGAATCAAACCAATGCCACAGTTTAGGGGCAGAAGTACTGCTTGTTTGTTGAGTGTACTTTTACCAGAGAAACATAAAGCACCTGTCTTATCAGCTTTATTAAATAAATATTTTCTAAAGGTAGCTTTTGCTGATTTTCTTTTTTGTATGACCATTAAGTCACTTGCCAGTGTGTCTTCCTAAAGAAATTAAACTGCTTAATTATTAGACTTGGCTTAAAACACTGTAAGTTGTGATTCTGGATGTGGTTTGAAAATTTTAAAAAAAACTCTTAACCCTTTTGCAGGCTTCCCAAGAACAGTTGCACAAGCAGAGAGTTTAGGTAGCAAGCAACAACTTGATGTGGTCATTAACTTAGATGTTCCATTTGAAACAATCAAAGATAGAATCTCAGTAAGTTAATGCTCAAATATGCACAAAATCATAAATTCTGTGTTTATCTAGTATATATGATTCACTTTAGTTGATGTAAAAAAGTAGGAGTTTTAAACTCAGATTAATCAGAGCAGAGTTGTTATGTGCAATTGGATAACAAGTAAACAATACAACTGTTACTCGGTTTGGAATGGTGGTTGAAGTGTCACACAATACTGTCACTCAGTTTGGAATAGTGGTTGAAATGTCACACAGTAATGTCACTCGGTTTGGAATGGTGGTTGAAGTATCACACAATACTGTCACTCAGTTTGGAATAGTGGTTGAAATGTCACACAGTAATGTCACTCGGTTTGAAATGGTGGTTGAAGTGTTACACAATACTGTCACTCAGTTTGGAATAATGGTTGAAATGTCACACAGTAATGTCACTCGGTTTGGAATGGTGGTTGAAGTGTCACACAATACTGTCACTCAGTTTGGAATGGTGATTGAAGTGTCACACAATATTGTCACTCAGTTTGGAATGGTGGTTGAAATGTAACACAGTACTGTCACTCGGTTGGGAATGGTGGTTGAAGTGTCACGCAATACTGTCACTCAGTTTGGAATAGTGGTTGAAATGTCACACAGTAATGTCACTCTGTTTGGAATGGTGGTTGAAGTGTCACACAATACTGTCACTCAGTTTGGAATAGTGGTTGAAATGTCACACAGTAATGTCACTCGGTTTGGAATGGTGGTTGAAATGTCACACAATACTGTCACTCAATATCAGTTTAGAAAGATGTTTGAAACTTATTGTTGGACACTCTGTTTGTTTGATTAGACAGTGGTGTTGGGCTGCCAGCTGCAATGACTGTCATCACAGGCTCAGCTTTGTTGCAAGAAAGTCAGGCTTGGGTGTCACACTTGCTTGTTAGCAAGTCTGTCATATGTGCGTATCAGATGGACAGTTGGAATAGATTGTCAGGCTGAACAGTATTAGTTAACATTTCTGTTCTATGGAATAATTACTTGAATGAGCTTGTAGCTCAATATTAAATAAATAATAAAAATTTTGTCAAATTTAACAGGAAACTTTTTCCAGTGTAGTGGAAATTACAGCAGCAGTAGTAATTTATTTGGTAGGGACAGATTGCTAGAGTTACTGTCAGTAGTAATAATTATAGTTTTTCTTGTTTTCAGAAAAGATGGATTCATAAGGGAAGTGGCAGAACATACAACCTTGACTTCAACCCTCCGAAGGAACCAGTAAATGTTTTTTTACATTATTAAAAATATGCAGTGATTAACACAATATTTTGCTGAACTGAGATATATTATCTTTTCCAGGCAAAATGTTACTGAAGGAAGTTATTTAAGTTTTAACTTTTTGGTTTTGCATTTCCCATGTACTTGATTCAATTTACATTACAGAGTCTATTGCTCTATGATGTAAGGAAGAGAGATTTGGCAAATTTTGATGCGAGGAGATGACACAAATTTTCATCCTCAGGTGGCATGTATCTGTTGCCAGTCATTTTTACCAAGCTTGATTGACCTAAACTACTGTTGCATTTTGCAATATCGAAGCCTCACTTAATTCCCTACTAGAAACAAATCAAGTTTCTATCATTTATTATTTATTATTTATTATTTTTTATTTATTTTATTATAAATTATTATTATTAGAAATCAAAGCAGCAGCAGAAAGGCACGAAAGCTTGCAGAAACATTAGATAAATTGCACAAATGAGAAGACAGAAGCTTATAACTATGCACCAGCCTAAGAAGACTCCATGACACTGAGGTGCTCAGCCATGCAAACTTACTCAGCTTTCACACAATCCTAATTCAGACACAGCTGCGTTGGGCACTGGCTACGAAGTCTGCATTTAAGACCATAGAATCCCAAAAGAGCTGCACAGTGTGCCCCAACATGGAAAACGCTCCTGTTGCATTTTAAAGACACCCTTTGAGTTTCAAGCTTCACTGCGGCCTTTAACAACGTCCCTGCCCAAGGGAGTGTACTACGTGCGGGCCTAGATCAGTGTGGCGCCTGGCAGTCCAAAATATATTGTGCAAAAAAGCCATAGCAGACATTGGATGAAGCTTAGCAAGGACACGAGTATAGATCAGCTGTCTATACTCCGTGTTCTCATTGCTCATGAATATTCAGAGTGCTGACTGATTGGTCTCACCAGTCATCAGTGCACACACAATTAAATGGTGGCCCTCATTGTTTCGACGAACACACACACACACGCACACGAATATGTGTAAATTCAACATGATTATCAAAATGTCCGTACCATTAAAAGTCTTTATAGGATAAAGGACATTTGCATATTCGTTGTGTTCACAGCAAGAGCTTGGGCTATCTGTGGTTATATATTAGAATATCAGTTCTCAACCAGTTGTTCATTGCAGGGTAAAGATGATGTGACTGGTGAAGCGCTGACCCAACGCGATGATGATAAAGTAAGTTTTGAGCAGCTAATCTTAAGTTGTATAGATGGTTCTTCCCTCAATAGGAAATGGTGGCGAGTTTGTTAAACAAGTTAAATACATTGGGAAGGATTGTGTCTGCAACAGAGATAACGCATCAAGGGTCAGGGGGGAATTAAGCCCTTTCTCCATTTTCTATGCCAAAAAGGGGAGCTTAAGCAACGAGGAGAACAACATCGACAATGACAATAGAAAATAATAGTGAATACATTAGCAGCACGCTGGAATGCACTGTGCCGGTCATGAAAATTACAACATCAAAGGCTCAATTTTGAAGTTTTTACAACTCTGAGAACAACCTACAGAAAATTATTTCAGTCTTCATTTACCTTTAAAAAAAACACTTTCATATTTTTCTATGTTTAAAGCTCAGACAAAAAAGGAAGCAAACTATCAAGCCACTGTTGCTGTTGTCAATATTGCTATCCTCGTTGCTAAAGCCCCCTATTCAGGTATAGTGTAGATCTTTTTTTGGGGGGGAGGGAATCAGGGCACATTCTGCACCTCTTACAATTCTTCTTTTTCACAGTTTAACAACAGCAATTATTAGGATATCCTATCTCACCCATCTCATTTATTAAATTATTATTATTTATTTAATTTTTATTTTTATTTGTAACTCAATTGATTTACTATTTCATTTGGATATAAACTATTGTAAGGCATTTTCTGCATCTGTTATAATTAATTAATTATTAATATAAGTTACATATTATTAACGAGTACAAACAAAAAAAAACTGAAAAACTGAATGCTTAATCACAAATTAAGCAGCGGTTTCATGAGTAATAATAAGTTTGGCAGTATGAGGATGCAAAAAGGAGCAGTTTAAGAATAAAAATGGAAACTGTTGACACGATCAGCAGTATCTGAACAACATCAAAACTTACTTACCACAAATTGGCAGCCAGCAGGATCAAATAATAACCAGTTGATGAAGAGATTGAAATGGTCGGTTATTTCTTGGTCGCTCCTACAAGAGCGGTTTTACGCAGAGAAGCTTCAGCAGTTTCACTGTTCATGTCATTTTTGAAACCGACAAAGTAGCTGTGCAGTTTATGCTGGGCTGGCGTACTTTGCCTTTAGCCTCTTTAACGTGCTTACCACAAGCATTTTATGGTTATGCGTCTGAAGGGCTGTGAGAGACTGTATCATTTGGCGCTATACAGGGCTTTGGCGAAAAGCCAAGTTTCAGAGCGAACATTGCTGTTGTTTAAACGATTTGAAAACTGTTCATGAGATGCAGAATGCGACCAAATCGCCCATAAATGATCTTGTTGGGGGGGGGGGGCGTGTTCTTAACTATATCCCCCGAAAAATGTAAAGTATGCATATTTTAACATTGTATACCTCCTCTGTCATGGGCAACTTCACAACGGCATCTGAGAACTAAGTAAAGTAGACTAATTAACACTGCAAAACAGATCACCCTAATTGGGACTGCATAGGGGGAGGGGTTGGGTGGCTTGTACAATAAATGTTGGCGTCTCTATAGAAATGACTATTAGAACTATAGCAAGCAGCAATAATGATGTCATCATAAATTTCTTTTAATTCTGAGAATATTCGGACCTTAAAACATTTCGGATATCTCATTTCAAACTAAAATCTTTCGGACATTTTTATTAGGATTTATTAGCATTCTTTAAGAAGATGATGAACCCGAGTTGTATTTGAAACTATTAATACGGCTTCTTGACCACACCAGGCTTCAAAACTTGCGATGTTGATTTATTAACAAAAATTAAGTGAATTTCAAAACATTCGGACATTTTAATGTTCGGAATTTAAGTTTTTGGATCTATTGAATTTTCGGACCTCATTTTGTCCGAAAATTAAATCGTCCGAATAAATTATTTTCGTAACTAAAGTATACCGTTTGGCGGGTTTAGGCGCTTTCCGCAATGTACAGTGCTGTCCCATCATTTGATCCGTTTTCCGAGAACTAACGCTGATGTCTCATTTAAGTTCGTTCTCCCACATTTTATATTTTCAGCCCGAAACTGTTACACAGAGATTGAAGCAGTACGAAGCACAGACGAAACCACTTCTGGATTTTTATAGGTAAGCAGCAAGAATAAAATCAGAAAGTGAATGGTTTTATAATCTGTAACTGGTGAGTAAGCAGAGATAGTGAAGTCGGCGGCTAAGAGTAAACTATTCAGAAAACAATTTAGTGAATTGAACCGCCGCCTGGTTAGCCTAGTTGGTAAGGCATCAGTCTTTCGTGCGGGAGGCCCGGGCTCGATTCCCGGTGCCGGACATTCACTCAGGGTCTTAAAACAACTGAGGAGAAGGTGCTGCTAACATCTGCAAACGGTTAGACCTTCGCTTCTTCTCGGAAAAGGACGTTAAACCGTAGGCCCAGTCTCTCGATCTCCTATCGAGGGACTTAAAAGAACCCACAAGACTTGTCGACAAAGAGTAGGGTGATCCCGGTGTTGTGGTCTGTCTCTTCTACTAACTGAGGGCAACTCTTAGGAAAATAGTTGTGAGCCGTGTAAGGCCCTCAATACCACAATCAACTGTAAACTATTGTTAAGCGCTTTGAGCATGTCCTATGGAAAGGCGCTATATAAATGCTAATTATTATTAATTATTATTATTAGTGAATACAACAGCTACACGTTGGAATGTACTGTGCGAGTCACCTGCGCATCGTCGGTTTGAAAATTACAACGTGAATAGCTCAGTTTTAAGGTTTTTGCGACAACAGAACGACCTACAAAATTGTTTTAGTCTTCTTTTACCGTTTAAAAAATCACCTTTAGTTTTATCCTTTTCTGTTTACAATGCGTTATTTGGGCAAAAGAGAAAACAAACTAGCCATAAGTGATCGAAAAGGGCCAGGGCAAGCAAGAAATGTGTTTTTTGTAGGCTGCCGTCGATGTTGCCATCCTAGAATCTTAAACTCCCTTATGGATTGCTTTTTGTCTACAAGCTTCTAAACTAGTAGAAAAAAATATTTGCGCGTTGGTTCGGATCATTCATTTGCCGTACATATTTTTTTTACTTTGTGTTCGTGCCTAGGCTCTTCGCTTGTTAGATTTTAGATAGCGTTTGGTAGAGAACGCAGTTACTTTAAAACCCGCATATAAGCTCCTAAACTGATTCTCATTTTTAGACAGTCACTTTTATTATCTGAACCTATGTAGACTATATAGAATATAGGCCACAAGAAGAAGGAACAAAGAACAATCTCTATAAGTTATAGGTCGGGTGGAGAGTAAAGCACAGTAGATGCACAATCTTCTGTTTAGCACAGTAGATCCACAATGTTCTGTTTAGTTTCTGTTCCTGCTGTTTTATCCAGTTCTATTGAGCCAAAACAGTTACGTTTATTAAAAAATTGACAACTAAAATTTTGGTATATCGGTCTGAGGACTGGGGGGCCGGGGCATTTGACCATCATAGTAGGAACGGGGGACAGGGCATTTTCCCACGAAAATTGTCCGCTGGGCCAATTTTTTCAAATGCCCGGGGTTGATCAGGGGTTGGGGATGCTCGCGGCTGGAATTGACTCGCATCTACGTTTCTAGAAAACAAAATAACCTAGAATAACAAACTAAACTGTTTTGGCTCAATAGAACTGGATAAAACAGCAGGAACAGAAACTAAACAGAACATTGTGCATCTTCTGTGCTTTACTCTCCACCCAACCTATAACTTATAGAGATTGTTCTTTGTTCCTTCTTCTTGTGGCCTACATTCTATATAGTCCAGTGTTTTCCCTAGACGTGAAAGTAGGCGTTGGAAAAACATAAGTAGGCGTTGCAACAAACTTTTTATTATCCACTCCGCCTTAGAGTTTTTTTTTTTTTCAAAACAAATATTTGAAAAGGCAAAAACGATATTCCCGGTATAACGATAAACATTCGTTTCCCCGGCAAAAGTTATAGTAAAATGTATGGGGCAGAACCCCGGTATAGCGATATTCGGTTTAACGATCGGGATTTTTTACCCCGAGAGCAAAATCTTTCCCGGTATAACGATAAAATAAACGTGATAGATCAAAGCAATCGCTGGTTTTATAACAAAACAAAAAAATATTAATGCTTCTCTCAACAACCGTTGTTGTTGCTTACGCTCCAGCAGCCATGAATACTGATTGATGTGTTTAAACCGCTTTATAAATCATTGCTTATCTGCTTTTTAACAGTTCCCTTAAGTTTAACATTTTGAACATAGAGTAAAAATGAGTACGTCACCTTTTTCCCGGTATAACGATATTTTTAGAAATTTTCCCACAATATCCTTATACCGGGAATCTCGGTATAACGATATCCCGGTTTAACGATATAATTTTGACGTCCCCTTGGCATATCGTTAAACCGGGATTCCACTGTAGTTACATATGCTGATCACTAGCGGTGCCCTTCAACAAGAACCTAGTTAGGCTTAGCTGAAGAAATTTAGGTTTATACGCGGGTTTTTACTGTATTTTGAGTAAGGCCTGCCCTGACATACTGTAGTCGAACGATGGAAATCGGCAGTGTACCAGTCCGACAAGGACGGGGTAGGTGTTTTTTCATCATACTAATTTCGCGAAAAATTACTGAACCCAACCAACTACATAAAAAAGTGATTAAAACTTTCACTTGGTTGTTAAGCACTCCGAGTAAACTTAAAACTAATTTTTGTTTTTTTTTCTCCAGTAAACAGGGCAACCTGAGGTCATTCAGTGGGACGGAGACAAATGTGATTTGGCCGAAAGTCAAGGAATATTTGGAGGACAGTTTCTTTAAAAAATGATCCCACTCGACCGCGTGCGTTGTCGGACTGAATCAACTGTAAAATGACAAAACTAGTCCAAATCCGAGTGACCGAGAACTTGAAAAACAATTTAAGTTTTAATGAAAGGCATAAAAATTTCTGAAAACTGCGTGTTTCCATTCGCTGAAGTATGCCGGTCTGACACGCCGGTTGGTTATGGTTGAATAGTAGGATTGTGATTTACGAAACTGAAATTAAAGCTATGTCCAAATGAAATGGTAACCGAATAAATTATGTACAGGCTGTGACTTCACTATATTCGGTGAACTTCAATGAATTAACGTTTTTGTACTTTTTTTATTACAAAGTAAGTTGCACGGGGCAGTTCACTCAATGGCCCTCACAATAAAATGACGTGACAGAATGTAGCGCCTTGTGAGTTTCCTGTGGTTTTTTTGTGGGTTTTTATTTACACAGATGAGTAGCAAACTCCAGTGCACCTGGTCATTGATATGACATCCCAACCAGTAAAACATGTTTTGTTATAATTTATTCATCACTCCATTTCAAATGGCGGCTCAGAGGTCTGTCAAGAGGGTTCTCCTTCTCTTTGCGGAAGACCAGGCATCAAATGCAGCCAAATTACGCACTGTACTTGAGAGCGAAGCGGCTGGTGTCGTTGAAGTTATAGACTTAATTGATATCGCAGTGTTAAATTATTCACTGGAAGAAGAATTACAGAAAAGCGATTCCGTTTTGCTGGTTTGTTCTGAGAGTGCAACGGAACTTTTAGACACGGAAACTGAAGCTGTGTTCAAAGCGGAGAACGGCCAACCGTTTACCTTTGATGGGAAAACCATATGCAAAAAGCTCAAAGACGAAAATGGAAATGTAAGGGGCAAAATTATCCCCGTATCTTTTGTGGAAATACCGTCAGTGTTGCGGGCAAAGAAAGGCGAAAAAACTTGTTCTCCCGTTTGTTTTGGTGTCGGGCAAGGCAAGGTTACAGAAAGGATGCTGGAAGGCGAAATCATGGCTTCTCTTATCGCTCTCATCAAGGGAAAATGAGCTCACTTGGATTAATTCTTCTATCTTGTAAAACTGACAACTTCTGTTCTGTAGGTTTTTTTCAGGGTACTTAATCTTTCCTCACGGATTAATTTTTGAATAAGTGGAAAGCTTCTTTTGACATGCAGTTATTTGAGACTGCAAGAATCTGACCTTCTGATGCCTGAAACAAGAAGCTCAAAGTAAATCTAATTCTTTACTTCCGTTAGTAAGTCATTTTCCAGAGCATCATTTTCAAGACATTTTTTAAAAAAGACATGTTCTCAAGAGCAATTTATGCAATGACGGGAAATAATTTACTGTTCGAGGTGATTAAATGATAAATTAAGCGAATGCGGTATCGATCAGCTGTTGTCTCACTCTGCAGATGCATAATTTATGTTTTCTCTTCAGCTAGCCGCCTTTTTTCGGTTTTAGTGTTCAGCGGTTTCGCCGCAGCTTTTTGTTGCTACGTACCATGCGTGCTAACTATTGGTTATATTGTAGCAACTACTTTGCATTTTCACAAGCTAGTGGCAACTGGTTTTAGACAATTTATGCTTTTAAATTGTGTATTTTTAAAAAGCGTCTTGCATTACAACACACTATAGCATCAGATCATGCAGTTTCACTCTGTGTCTTCTGAGTTAAGTTCGATAGACTGTTTAGCCTCCTCGCAGACAGTTCTTTTTCACTCCTTACCAGTCACTCCCTGTTTCGAGGGAGCGTCTGGTGGGGAGTTGCACAAAACTGTCTGCGAGGAAGCTATAGACTGTTAGGTTTTCAAAACACAACTATCTTATTATTATTTATTTATTTTTTTTTTTTTGCTTCTTCAAGCCAGTCCTTGACGAACCAAATTAGAAGGAAAGTGTTCTGGCCTGGTCCCATTTGCCAACCGTTGATCGGCTGCTGGCCTGCTGCCGAATAACGGGAGTTGGGGGAGGGGGAAGGGGAGGGG
>JAOBAT010095803.1:0-16779 GCA_026413305.1 Hydrozoanthus tunicans | reverse complement strand
TCATTCCCCAACTGTTTATTTAATGGAAGATCAAGTTAATTATTCGTGGTCTGTCTGACCTCAGACTGTTTTGTGGCAGTTAGTTTCTCAAAAATATTAGTTTTACTTTGTTAGTGGTATCTACTTCAATCTGTACAGCTGATGGACTTGTTTGGTGTGGCTCAGTTCCCCATCCCACACACACATCTCTAATGACAAGTTGATTGCGCTTATCCGTTTCCCCTCTCAGTCCGTTGATGCGTATTCAGTATAGTAGGAATTTCCGTTGGATTTTTATACGCAACAGAGATTCATGACTAATTATGGGCTTGAACGGGAAGTGGAGACGCCATTGAGAAAAAAACAACTAAAAACTGTTTTTCCCGATCAGAGTTGCAAATGATGTTGATAAGTTTTAAAGATGAGAAGCATTCTCTAGAGTATAGCTCTTGAAGTTTATCACAAGCAGGTCACGAGGGAGATGGTGACGTCATCAGGTCGGTGGCGTGACGTGTTTACAAGTTTAGCCGGTCATGCGTGCGTTGAACCGGTGTTTCTCTTTTGTTATAAACAAACATGTTACGTTCGAACTGCTAACTGTCGCATAGAAAGATACGAGAAAGAAAAGAAAGGTTCGCAGAAAGAACTCTTGATATTCTGAATGGGAAAATCAACAAAAAGGTGAGTTTTAGAGCACAACGAGTCCGTAGATCTTCAGTTGACATTTGGGATGAGTCATTGAGGAGACGTAAAGCGATTTTAAAAACTTTTAATTAAACTTTGTCAGAAGTTATTCCATTTACGTGGGGCACACACGAAAACAGGATCGATCTTATTGATCCATTCGTCATATAGAGTTTTGTGAAGGCGATTTCCCGATCGATATATTTAGAAGAACGAGGGTGTTTATAAAAATCAAAAAGGCTTGTAGAGATTATAGGGATATGAACTAACAATATTTGAAGCAATAAAAGCCTACATTTATATGTAGTAATGTGTTGTCGGCTCTGTCGGTGATTGTACTTGTAATAGCTAGACTAGAGATATGTATTATACGCAATTTTAAAACAATCACTGATTTTATTCTGTGTTACAGTGATGGATTCAAGCCCAACAGAAAATTCGAAAAGTTCGCCAATATAAAGTCATGTGTCTCCTCAGAAACTCAAGCCAAAGCAGTCCATGGCCTAATTCACCGACTGCTGCCCGAGTATGTATCGCAGTTTAAAGTTGTGATTTACCAAGCCCTCGGCCCAGACCATATTGATACTTTTGAGTATTTCACAAACGATGAAAAGCTTGTTATATACGGTACCAGCGGCGTGGCTGCTGCTGCCGGCTTTCATCATTTCCTCAAACATGTCTGCCGTTGTCACATATCGTGGAATGAAAACCAGCTGACAATTCCACAGCCGTTCCCCCGAGTCACAAAGCCGGTTAGAGTCAGCAGCCCTCAAAGGTAAATATTAAATACTAAAAAAAATTTTACTTTCCATTCGAGTTTTGCCAAGAGTTGTTCACTTTTCAACAGTTGCCCCATGTCAGTGAAGGTGGGGGGGTTATGGTGTACATAGAAGGTCTATCCATGTTGAGGTTTCATACTTAACCCTTCCAACCCTGGTAAGTTTTATTAATGTCTTATTTCTTCTTACCTAAACTCAAACAAAAGAAGACACTCAGAAACGATATAAAGAAATCACTGAACCAAAAAAAAAACACTGCAGATTGATTGTAATCTCCCAAATTTGTAACAAGCATGGAGTTAATAATTATTATGAATCCTAGTTGTAGGAATTTGTAAAGATGACATTTGTTGTGTTTAGAGCTGAAATAAATAATCATTTTTTGAGGCAATTTTCCAAACTTTAATGTTTTAAAGTAGTTTTAGTCAGTTACGCTAGCCATAATTTAGACTAAAACAACTGTAGGCAGGGGGATATAGATTTTGTTAACTATTCAAGATTTCCTCTTATTTTTAAAATCAAATCTTGAGATAGTTTTTGATAACTTCAGGAACAATTGATGGTAATGCTGTAATATTCAGTAAGGATTCAAGATGCCAAACCAGTTTCATTTGGGGTGCATGATTCATTCTTCATTTAAAAGTAATGGTAAATGCAAGTTTTATATTCAAGGAATATTATGCAAGTTGCCTTCCCTTTGGGATTTACGTGTGATAAATTTTTATAAGCATGAGTGCAGTGTTTATTTGTTTACAAGTACATGTTTTCTTGTTAAAGATTCCGTTACTATCAGAATGCATGCACATATAGCTATTCCTATGTGTGGTGGAGCTGGGAGCAATGGGAGAAAGAAATAGATTGGATGGCATTGAATGGCATCAACTTGCCTCTCGCCTTCACTGGACAGGAAGCCATATGGCAAAGAGTTTACCTGAAAATGGGCCTCACCCAAGCAGAATTGAGCGAGTTTTTTGGTGGCCCAGCTTTCTTGGCATGGTAAGTTGAAAATCTATCTGTTCATGCTTTGATGAGAGGGGAATAATTAATTCTTTTTTTTGGGGGGGGGGGTCATTCTGCCAGAGGAGTTTCTGTGTTGCTTATGAGTAATTAAAGTAAAAAATATAGGTTGTCTAACAAATTGATGAATGAATTTTGGTTCCAGCCAAGATTTAACAAAGAGGCCTCTTCCTTCTAATCATGGGTGGTGGAAGCAAAAAATTATTGGAGGGAAGGCACAGTTGAAATTGTAATAGCTCATTAAAAACCCCAGTCTCCCATTTAAAAAATGCTGTTATTAGTCAGAAACCTTTTTGGGGGGAGGGGCCTGGCCCTTGCAAACAAATTATTGGGGGGCCAATTCCTATAACAGTGTTAACATTCATATATACACAACTACTTGTACATATTGCAATTAATTCAAGAATCATACGAGTCAATTGTTGCTTTTGAAATTTGCTCTAGGCAGGACTCCTTTAAATATCGAATTCTATTCTTTCATGCTGCTTTTTAGATTAGTTTAATTATATAAATAAAGTATAAAATATACTATTTCAACAGCAATATATATTTTATTGGGTTACCTTTAAAATGCACTTTGATTGTTTGGCTCTAGCTTGTTGGAACAGCTTTTCAAGGATTTTTTCAAATCATTGCAAATACTTGTTCGATTTGCCTCCTGTGAATAGAATATAAGATGAATGTTTCTGTCTTGCTGGACAGGTCCAGGATGGGAAATATACATGGCTGGGGGGGACCTTTACCATTATCATGGTATCAGAGTCAACTGGTTTTACAGCACAAGATCCTTGACCGCTTAAGGAGTTTTGGGATTACGCCCATCCTGCCAGCCTTTGCTGGGCATGTCCCAAGTGGTTTAAGAAGACTCTACCCTGAGGCAGATATCCGAGCACATAAGGACTGGAATATGTTAAAGGCTTCATGTTTCCTTGAACCAACTGATCCACTCTTCCAGGTAGCTATAGTGTACTGTTATAGTAGTTTTAGACATTTTGTCATAAGTATTCTAAGTAGAGGAGGTTCAGGGGGTCCTTGGGAAAGTTTGTCACTGAGTGTTCTAGCCAGCTAAAACAAATGACTGCCAGGGCGCCCTGTTACAGAACATAACAACAGCTGTTTCTGGTATCTGAGCTCTGATTGGGCAGTTTAAAATTAAAGCAAGCACCATGACAACAGGCAGTGAAACTGCTGATCATTTTGGCTCAGAATTACATTTTTCACGCAATTGCTCACAATCAAGATGCTCAAGAACTCTGAAAAATATAGAGTTGAAGCATCAAACTGTTTTAGATTTAACTACAGTTTTCGCTGTGTAATTCAGGCTGGGGCCCTGAAACGAAAATGACTGGGTGTTGCCTACTTTCATTCTGGCCTAGCTAGAATACTGTTCAAACAAAATTAAAATAGCCAATCACTATATCATCATCATCATTTTACATGTCATGTGTAATCCATTGAGCACAGATCACCAAGAAGAGTTTACCAAAAATTGCACTTCACTGGTAACAAAAAATGCCCAATCATGTGTCAAGAGAAACCCCTGTACCCCCCTCTCAGTTACTCCCAGGTACGTATTTGACACATGTTCATTGATTTCAATGCCTGAGCTAGTTACTAGTCTTTGGTCTTTAACCCTTAAGCTTTTCAGCCCCAGCCAGATTATCAGCAACTAGTTTCTCTTTACGTAACTCATACAAAATAAGAGTGAGAAAATAGAAATTGATCACTGAACATAGAAAACAACCTTAGATGAAAAGCACAATTCTCCTACACTGGTAATAGGAAAAGTATGGGTTCCTGTTGGGAGATAAAGGCATGTTCTGGGCGGAAGGGGTTAACGGAGTACTAAGTTATCTTAATATTTGTTGGCCTTCAAAGGTTGTAGGAAGAGCATTCATGCAAGAATTGATATCAGAGTTTGGCACGAACCATGTATACAACACCGATGTATTCAATGAAAACACGCCAAGATCTGAAGACCTATCATACCTTGCACTCACCAGTAAGTCAATCTACCAGGCAATGAGCTCGGTTGACCCCAAGGCCACCTGGATTATGCAAGGGTGGCTGTTTCACCATTCTGCTGAATTTTGGAGAAAACCGCAAATAAAAGCTTTTTTGCATGGTAAGTTGTCTCAGGAGACAAAACGCCACACGTCAGTACAACAAACCATTCACACGTTTTTACTGAAAGGTGCAAAAACTAGAAACCACATGCATGTTGGAGCATTAAACCAATCACATGTTGTTCTGTACGGAATGGCGCGAAAAGTAGACCGCACACGTCTCACGATCAGTTCATCAAACCATTCACACGTTTTTTTACTGAAAAGCGCAAAAACAAGAAACCACATGCATGTCGGAGCGTTAAACCAATCACATGTTGTTCTGTACGGAATGGCGCGAAAAATAGACCACACACGTCATGATCAGTACATCAAACCAATCACGCGGTTTTTTGCTGAAAGGTGCAAAAACAAGAAACCATTAAACCAACCATACGTTGCTCTCTAGCTTTTGAAAGGTGCGAAAACTAGATACCGCTTTTCAATACAATTTACCAATCACGCGTTGCTCTCTACTGAAAGGCGATAAGAATAGGCAGCAAAAGACTGAACGTACTAAAAGTACGTTCAAAACCTTACAGCCTTTTCATATTTTGCTTTGTTTCGATTAATGATTGGTTCTTATTTTATGTTTCTTATACTGCTTTCTCATCAATAGCAGAACAAGTTATGAAGCGACAGCATAAGTTCATGAAACAACTTATGTTGTGTATTTACTTGGCCGATGTCTAATGGAATATATTACAATTTTATTCTATTTAGCTGTTCCGTATGGCAGACTTGTTCTGTTAGACTTATTTGCTGAGGTTAATCCTGTATGGAAAAGCACCGAGTCGTTTTTTGGCGTTCCGTTCATCTGGTGCATGTTGCAGAATTTTGGCGGTAACCACGGCCTTGTTGGGGCCGTTGACAACGTAGCAAGTGGTGAGTCAAACTGATTATGCTTAAGAAGAGTAACATTTGAAAAGATGGTCCGGTTTTAGTATTGATTAGTAGTATAGTAGTAGCAGAAGCATTATCAGTAGAACAAGTAGAACATTTAGTAGTAGTAGTAGCAGTAGCAGTAGTAGTAGTTGTAGTAGTAGTAGCAGTAGCAGTAGCAGTAGTACTAGTAGTAATAATAGTAGTAGTGGTAGTAGTAGTAGTAGTAGTAGTAGTAGTAGTAGTAGCAGTAGTAGTAGTAATATAGTATTAGTAGTAGCAGTATCAGTAGAACAACTAGTAGTAGTAGTAGTAGTATTAGTAGCAGTAGCAGTAGCAGTAGCAGTAGCAGTAGTAGTAGTTGTAGCAGTAGCAGTAGTAGGAGTAGCTTTATCTGTAGTACGTAAGTAATACGTTATCGTTGTTGTTGATTGTAATGCTTGTTGTTTAACATCAGGTCCAACAGAAGCTCTAATAAGTGGCTCAAGTATCGTTGGCACTGGGTTAGCACCCGAGGGGATTGGCACCAATGACGTCATGTATGAGCTTATGAGCGATGTAGGATGGAGACTGCAGCCAGTGGACCCATCTTCTTGGATCGGAGACTACGCCCAGCGACGTTATGGTGCAAGTAACATTTTTACGGAAAAGGCCTGGAACCGTCTTGTCAGAAGCGTGTACAGTGCTGAGAACTATGGCCCTCATCCTGAGTGCCATGCAGTAATGGTCCGAAGGCCATCATTGGATCATAAGATTTTCACCTGGTATAACTCTGAGGATGTGTTTGAAGCTTGGGATGCAATGCTTGCGACAACTGACGAACTACAAGCAACTGCTACATTCAGGTAATAACGAATTGTGTTAGGACTCGTTAACAAGCTACCATTTTCAACAAGGATGCAGCCATTAGGAGACTTATGGGCCGGGTTAGAGATTAACTAAAATCAGTAATTCCGAGAAAGTTGTATTTCGTCTTCCCCAAAAATGCAAGATTTTGGCATGGTAACAGCTCCCAGAGAGTATATTGGCGAATATTCTTGTATAGAAACCAAACCGCTAAATAGTTTAATGCTTTTGATACCCGAGGTTGTTGGAAGTCCTTACACTAGATTTACAACCCGATTGGTAAGTTTTCCGAGGGCCTACGGCTCAATATTCTTATTGGAGAAGACGCACGTGAAGGTCTAACGTTTATAGATTAAGCTATAGGTATATTAGGACTCTGAGAGAAAGTATCGTCGGGAATTATAACCGAGCGTTCTACGACGCCCTACAATAGAGTCTGTGATGAGCATACAACGAGTAGTTTTAAGGAAGATCTAAACGTGCTCTCGCATTTATTAAACCAAGGTACAAATAATTGTAACAATAAAAATGATAACAATGATGATGATTATGTATTGGTGGTGACGGTCGTGATGGTATAGATTATTGTATAGATGATGCATGGTGATCAGCGGTGATGGTGATGATAATGATGATGTTGACAACGATAACAAAAACGAATATGGTGTGATTGGCAGTAGTTAAGATGATAATGGAAGTTGTTTGGCAGTGACTAGAATTTTTTTGTATTAAAACAAAGAATTCTTTAATATGCTTCTTTTTGTTGATTGTTTAAAAGGTTTGACATCGTGGACATTGCACGGCAGGCGTTGCAACTGCTGATTAATTATTGGTACACCGTTCTAATCAATGCTTATCAAAGACGTTCGCCTTCAACTGTTTCGACTGCTGGTCAAAAACTCTTGGATCTAATCGACGATGTGGACTCTCTTTTAAACACTAACAAACATCTCCTTCTGTCAAATTGGCTAAACAGCGCCAAGCGACTGGGAACGAATAAGGCAGAGAGAGACTTGTTCGAGTACAATGCTCGATGTCAGATTACGCTTTGGGGACCAAATGGGGAAATTGCTGATTATGCAAGCAAGATGTGGGGCGGTCTGGTCAAAGATTTTTATAAGCCGAGGTGGCAACTGTTTATATCAACCCTCAAGTGCTCTTTGGAAACTGGCCAACCTTTCGACAGTTCAGAGTTTGACTCTGAGAGCTTAGTACTTGAAAGAGCTTGGACCATTTCAAAGAACGTGTACCCTGATGTAACTGTTGGAGACAGCATTGCTGTTGTACAGCGGCTCCACGAAAAGTACAGGCACAGTGGTTTGAGCAAGATACAAACAAAGCAGTTTGACCATGTTTCAGATTTAACCAACAAAGAAAGAATGAGGATTAAATTATAGTGTGAATTCCTTTTGTGTTTTGACATTTTTGACCCAAGGAGTCTCGGGAGAACAGACATCTGGGCCGAGTTGTTCAAAAGATGAGTTAGCCTAACCCAGGGTTAATTACCAGGGTTAAAGTTAATCGGCTTTTGAACAACCGGCCCCAGGACTAGAAGTCCCCATCGAGGTCTGCCACCCGGGACCTACGGTTTAATGTCCTTATCCTGTTATTTTAAGGTCCGGCCGGGAATCGAACCCAGGCCTCCCGCAAGACTGACTGGCCCCTTACCAACTGGGCTAACCAGATGGCGGTGATTACTGACCGGTAGTAAAAATAGAAACTGAAAAGAAGCTCAAACAAGTGGTGGAGAATCCTCACCACTGACAGTGAGGTCTTGTTCATACTTGATAAAAAGTTTCAAGCATATAGGCAAACCTTAATTCATTCTTCTAAAATTTTCCAACAACTTTATCCTCAATACAGTACCAAAAGAAAACTATGGGTTTCGGATGGGTTTTGAAAAAAAGAGTCAAGAGATGGTTTATGAAGTTGATCTTCCATCGATCGGCGTCTCTTTGATTGAATGTGAATTTATTTTGTATCATTTGGAATTAAGTAATTCTAGAATATTAAAATGAATTATTTATTGTATTTAAGATATACCAGATATCCTCAATGCAGTAACAAGAGAAAATTAGTTGATGGGTTTTGATTAAAAAGGGTCAAGAGATAGTTTATGAAGTTTGATCTTCCATCGATCGGCGTCTCTTTGATTGAATGCGAATATTTTTTTACCACTTGGAATTAGGTGATTCTAAATTATTAAAATGAATTGATTGTTGTATAAGATATACCAGAACAAAAGTACAGAAATAAGTTATTTATTCAATCAAGAAAATTTCAGACTAAAACGATGACATTTTGTAGTTACAAATAGAATTGCTTCGTCGCGAAGATGTTGATGTAAATTTGTGTTTTACCCGTTTTAATATATTTGTATATATACATTAAGGAACAACATTTTATTGTTTTTCCCCGTCATTTCCCTCAACAGGGAAACGGAAAAACTAAATCTTGCCAAGTACTTTAACTCCATTACTAATCAGTCGCAAACCTCATCATTTATATTTTTTATATCTCAGTATTTCACATTTTGATGATTTATTTTTATTTATCTTGATCGATCTTTCTACTTCCAATTGATCGAATCAAATATTATCTCTTTCAATGGCTTCAAAATAAATTTTATCGTTCATTAATTTTCCGAAAAATAGCTTTTTAGTTGAACAGACAAATAGAAGCTATTGTAGCTAGAACAATTTGTTTTTTCTGCCATGATGCTGTCTAACTTTGTTTCCACAGAATTTACTATATTTTGTAACCGATCTTGCTGTAACTTACTTTGTATTACTGTGTTTTTTATTAAAAAAAAGAAAAAATAACTCAATAGTCAGTTGTTTACTCGTCATTTCTGGTTTCTATATTATTCATCTTGAATAATCTTGTATGATCTGATATGTACAAACCGTACAATTATATGCATACATATTGAAATAACTTATCATTTAATTCTAAGCGAGAGAGACGGACAAATATGAGTACACATTTTATATGCATCTATTCCTCTCTCGGCTCTAACTCCTGAATTAAGTATACTTTCAAAATAACGATGTGACAGTGATAGGGCACGTTATTTTGGTTGTTGTTAAAGTGTATATGTGCTTTGTTGTGTCAGTTTTGTTATTCATTAGTTCAACAAACAAAAGTCTGTAAATAAGAAACTCAAAAAGGTTAAATATAGTACAAAATACAAGCTCTGTTTAAAGATTGCAATTATGAGGCAATCAGAGCAGCTGAAACTCAATAACCATTGTAACCACCTGAGTAATTTTACTAATTAACAATTATCCACCGAAGGCGAAGTGAATATCTGGTGAATAATCCCCTCGACTTCGTAATGCATGACTATGTCAGTTAAACATTCACATGCAGTCAGAGAAAATTTATGATAATATGGCCTAAAAAACGACTGAAACGCCGATGTGACGGCAGAAAACAACATTGAGTAAACAATAACTGCACGTTTGAATGCCCGTTCGTCGTGACACGTTCGTGCTGTTGTCTTAAAACTTACAACGTGAAAAGCTCAGTTTTGAGGTTGTTAGTATGACAACGAGAACAACCTACTTATCTTATAGAAGAACGCTTATTATTTTTCTGTTCACAAACCGTAATTTGGACGAAAAAGAAAGCAAACTAGCCATACGTGATCAAAAAGGGCAAGCGAGAAAAAGTGCGTTTTTCGTACGTAAGCCGTCGTCGGCGGTGTTGCGGTCCTCGTTCAAGATACAAGGACACCACGGCAACATCGACGACGACAGTTTACAAAAACACACTTCTTTCTTGCTCTTTTCGATCACGTATGGCTAGTTTGCTTTCTTTTTGGCCGAGTTGCGGCTTTGTGAACAGAAAAGTATGAAAGTTTTTTTTCAATAGTAGACTAACAAAAAGATTAACAAAATTTTTTGTAGGTCGTTCTCGTAGTCGTAAAAACTTCAAAATCGAGCTTTTCGCGTTGTAACTTTCCAGACGACGGCGTGCAGGTGACCAAGCACGGTGCATTCCAACGTGCAGCTATTGTATTCACTGTTGTTCTCTGCCGTCGTCGTCGGCATACTCGTATCTTAAACTAGTGTTTCACAGATAACAACTTCGCTTGCATTGACGTAAACACTCCCAGTAATAGCGCTGTATTTTTAACTGGGATGTCGAAGTGTGCAAGGTTTCCATAGAGCTTTGTTGAAATAGCTATATTGCTTATAATTAGTAGTAGTTAAATATGGACAGCAATCCTGATAGTTGCCGAAGCAAAGAGCTTGGTTAAAACAAATTCGAAAGCGAAAGCAAAGAATCTCTTGATGAACGCGATTGTAGACAAATATGCATTGTTTTTTACCCTTAAATATTTTGAAATAATACATATGAATTGTGTACAGGAAGAAAATATAACATACGGGTGGTATGAGCAAATGAGACCACATTGTGCGATGTAAAGCAAATGCACTCAAGCTAATTTCGTATTTTGTCCACTTGTCAAAAGCAAAAGTTGAATGGCAAATTTATCTTGCAGTACAAAAAACCTAAGATAAATTAACACTTACGTAGCAACAATGACAAGTGTTAATGACTTATGTTGGGCTTTCTGGTAGATAATGTACATTCTCAGCTCATTCAGGCCGGTCAAAAACGCGTACTATTCAGTTTGTGCTCTTTAGTGTCCTCGAAACTCAGACAATTCGGTATCATTTACAGTGGACTGTTTATGGTGCGTATGTGAGATGCTTTAAAACAAGCTTTTGTCCCACATTCTGTATAAGAGTGATTTCCTGCCCAATTCAGGCACAAAGTGGGTTTGTGAATTTTCGTGTGCAACTCCACAATGTTGGTCAAAGTTGTGCCACTGATTCTGTTCGTTACAATCTTCTCGGCTGCTCTGTTGGCCGTCAATGGTAAGTTTTTCTTTACAGCTTTGATATCTCGAGCTAAACTGATTAACCTTTAACAACAACCGGTTTTTTAGGTCGACGATTTTCTCGATAACCAGCATTTCGCTATTTAACAAATTTTACTTCTCTTTTAAATTGTACACAAACAACTTCCAACTGAATGCAAAACACGAAAGTTAGAAATGCCGAACAAACTCTAAGCTGTCCTTGATAGAGGCAGCGCGGAAGTTATTAGTTATTAAATTTTTCCTTCGTGAGGCCGTGCATATATGTATTTCATGAATTGAGTTTTTTTTTTCAAATTTCTGTTAATGTTGCAAAACTACCCAATTTTAAAACAGAACGGGACTTAAGAATGAACAAAAGTATCTTCTTTAACAGCACAAAGTTGTGGTATTTCCAAGGCTGGTTCGCGTGTGATTGGAGGCGTGGATGCTAAGCCTGGAGCTTGGCCGTGGCAGGTAAAATCTTACATTTTGTTATTTCGGAACCTTATAAATACTGCTTTCGCGCACTCTTACTAGCTGTTGTATCCTTAGTTGGAATATATACCGTCTCGGTTTGATAGTTAAGAATTAGCAGATGTTAGACATTAATATTAAGCACGCACCGAAACAAAATGGCGGGCGGAAGAAGTCGCTTTCGGCTCTTTTCGAACTCTGATCACCAGTTTCAAAAAACCACAGAAAGTACCGTTCTTCAGCATACCAATAAGGCAACAAAAACTGATTTAAAAGTATTGTACCTTAATTTTACATTCGGCTATACTTCATTTTTAGTTACTTCACGCTCGGTGTGATTCAAAATTTTTATTTTCTCACAAACGTTTCTTTTAAGGGGAATTTCAATAACTGAACCGATTACCTTGCTGGTATATACTGAAACACTTATATTATGAAGGTTATTCATCTAGTCGATTGATAAGTACAATTCACATAGATTTCATTAACTAACCGACAACGTTTCGTTTGTATCCCATGAACTTTATCAGGTCGAGTGTGATCTGTCACGTGGAATGCGTGACAGATCACACTCGACCTCGTGAAGTTCGTGAGATACAAACGAAACGTCGTTGGTTAGTTAATGAAATTTATGTCAAGTGTTTAATTGAAACTGTACTTATACTGAAATACTTGTTTTATTTCATTTTCCAAGAAGAAAAGTTAGAAGATAATGCTGTTTTACATAGATAGAGTACAAGCTACCTAGAAATGGAAGACAGACAAAAAGAGAAACCAAAATCTAGCTTATGGATGGGCCCTAGTATTCCGATTCATATTCATTTTCTTTTTCTTTATCATAAAGTAGCTACATTTTATCGCAGTGATTTAGTTGGTCGCTATCAGACTTCTACATTACCTTTTTATTTCTTGTTTTTCCAGGTCGGTCTCTACCGTTCCTCCAGTTCTGCTTTCTTCTGTGGGGGGTCGCTCATCACATCAGAATGGGTTGTAACCGCTGCCCACTGTGTCGCACGTTCATCGTAAGTCATTTGATGTTTATTAACTTCTTAGCGGCAACAAAACTGCTGTTAGTGATTTTTATCATCGGAAGTTGTGATGATAACAACGAGACATTTTACACAAATTCATTTTTAAAGTCTCATTCAAAATCACAATCACAAACAGAGTTGCCTTCAATGCATGCCTTTCTCGCGTATCAGCTTCGCTGAGGTTATGCAAGCAAACAACATATCTTGACCACCGCAAAATGTAAAAACTTTTTAACTCGGAAAAATGGCACCCGTTTAACGGCATGCTTTGGATCTTGTTCCTTCTACAGAAATCCAAACCTTTATTTTATCCGTTTGGGCGATTTCAATCGAAATCGTAACGAGGGCACAGAACAGGACATTAAAGCAAAGAAAATAATCAAACATGAAAAGTACAACTCGCCTTCTCCAATCAACAACGACATTGCGCTCATTCAGTTGTCAAAGCCAGCTACTCTTAACTCGCGTGTTGGAGTTGTGTGCATGCCGTCTCATGGCGAAACAGTTGCTCCCGGCAGTTCGTGCTATATAACCGGTAAGTACAAAAAAACCGCTTAACACCAACTTACTATGTGAAAGATTCAATTGTCTCATGATCACGATTTGAGTCGTTGAATAGCGTGATATGTTGCGACTGCTTTCTGCTAGTCTAGTTCAGGCGATGTACAAACTACACATGAAAGGAAATAGCTGGTCGAGCTCCAACCTCGTTTCCAGCCTCTTCGTTCCCCCTGACCAGTGGTCGGAAAAGACAAACGAAGACGCTGCGTACGAGGTTGGTCGACCTCACGTCCTTGTAAGGAAGAGATGAGAGTCTCAAGACAAAACTCTCGCAGAAAAAAGTTAGCCACACACAAAACGAACTGGTTGAGCTCTCTGAACTCTCTCTTGAACTATATATCACCTTACCGACACTATCTTGCTCCGTTCAGCTTTTGTATAGGCTAATACGTTTAATTGGCTGTTTCAGGTTGGGGAAAAATTCAACACCCTGGCAGTTCGCACCACATTCTACAGCAAGCTCGCCTACCCCCTGTCACGAACGATGAATGCAAGAGGAAACTAGCAACCTCGCCTGGTGCAGTAAAATTTTACTCCGGGGCTTTCGGGGAAGAGGGGGGGAGGGTGGGAGGAATGAGAATGTTCTACCGCCAAGGTTTTTCGTTCAACCTAAACGTACCCTGACATTAAGTTACTGTGTTTACCATCTGAGGTAAAACCAGAAATCTCGAATTGGGTTACACTGTTCAGTTTACCAACTAAAACGTCAAAGTTTGAGAAAATCGGTAAAAAAACAGATGCAAGCAGCTTCACAGGGTATTTTCCGACAATACTTGTCAGCACCAGCGTCGCCTCATTTTCGGAGGCAAACAATCTTTTTGCGAAAGGTATAAAAATGAGAAAACAAATGGTGCTATGACATTGTTTATTTTAGATTATAAAACAATTAAAATGCTGACTGTCTTTAATCTCGAATGTTACTCTTACGCAATTTTTTTGGTTTAAGTTCTCTAGGCAGCAAAAAACATTCATCTTGACCCTAAAAACGTTTCCAGAAACGGACTTGTATAGTTTGCATTTGCAACTTAAGTGTCGCACATTTACTACTTTTTTTCTCCGTTTTAATTTGTCCTAGAGTCGCGAGTTCGAACCCCGATCAGACCACTGTGTTGTGTCCTTGAGAAAGACGCTTTACCAGAATTTGTTCAAGTCGACTCAGCGTAATAATGAAACGCTAACCTGCGATGGACTCCTGCCCAGGAGACTCGAGACTCTTATCCGCTTAGCGCTACGGAACCGGCATAAGCAGCACGGTCTTATCGGCCACTTGGCTCGAGAAAGGACTTAACTTTAGCTTTAAACTAAAATTAACAAGACAAAAATGTCTTTGATCTCAAAAAGCCACTTAAAATGTTTTTGTATTGTTTTTCTGGTTATGCAGGTGGCACTAGTCTCTCGATCACCCCTCAGATGATTTGCGCCGGCAGTGGACCACTTCTAAGTGGTTGCCATGGAGATAGTGGTGGCCCCTACGTTTGTCCGAACTCCGCTGGCCGGTATGTACTGCAGGGTGCAGTCAGCTGGGGTTCTCCGAGATGTTCAGCGCGTGAACGTTACACAGTGTTTGCGCGCGTGGCACAGTTCCGGGGTTGGATTGATGGAAAGATCGGAGGTACAGTGAAGATGTGACCGTGTAACGTGACCTTGTTCGTGATAAAGTGGTTCTTTTGCATTCAAAAATTCAAATGTTTTCGTTGGTTGCATTAGTAAAAATATTTTTGCAGTTAGAAAGATTTTTTCTAACACTTTAAACGTCTTTTTTTCCAAGCAACTCTTCCAACTCCATCTCCTCCAGTCACCCCCAAAGGTAAGCAAAGCAATATCCAAATTTAGGTGAATAAAAAAAATAAAATTCACCCAACCCTCTTCCATGAAAGGCAGTTGAGAGAAATTATCACTACACCCGGAACTAAAACCTGAACCCTACCCAACCTAGCTGGCTGTGAAACTAAACCAAACGTAGATTAAAGCCTTCGTCTGTTTAAAATTTGAATCTTTTAATTAAACACGTTTTGTATGCGAACATTGCTCAGCTGGTAAAATCTCTGGCTGCCTTGCCGAGGGTTTAAACGTTTGTGTGCATTCTTTCGCTACTTGGTACCGTCCGGACAGGCACGTTAGAGTCGTTAGATCGTTGAACCCAAACTCTGATCGATGAGGTTTCAACCTGGTGCTGTGGTCTTCTTTAATTCACACATACACCCTTGATATTTCCTTAGTGATGCGTGTCTAAATTTGTTGATTGATTTAAGATGCACTGTAGAGACTACCACATTTGTAAATGAAATATACACAGAAATCTAAGGGTCTTGGTAGATCTTTGCAGAAATAGCCAACTTTTTGTCTTATTCTACGCCAGTTTCTACTCCCGCCTTACCACCGCTGACCAGTCCCGCGCAAGGTAAGTAACCAAACTCTTACAGTACTTTGAACAAAAGCCCAAGCCGTTTTGCCGAAGCCGTTTTGACTTTCTTTTTCCATGTTGGCAACAAAAAGGGGTATAAAAAGACGAACAGTTTTTAAACTTGAGGAAATTTTTGTGTAGTGCTGCAGGAAAAAGGAATACAAACTTCAGCCATCTTGGATCGATGTCTATTCCTTCCATGAAACTGATCAAAGCGCTTTCCGATTATCCTTCGTTGCGCCAGAGATTGAAGTGAAGTGTGCCTGTTAGGTTACTGATCATGAGTACAAAATCATGCGTCAGGGAAAAGTTTACGTACGTAGCTGGTGTCATAAATCTTCCAGCCTCGTACCCAGGGTCTTCCCTCTCCCGAGAGAAAGACCCTGATTGGGTCTGGTCACGTGGCATACACTTTCTAGGTGGTAGCAAAAAAATTTAACGAGGGAGGGTTGATTAAGATCCCTTTTGTTCTTACTGAGTTTGGATCAGGAGTCGGAGAAGGCAAAACGAACAAGAGTTGCGTTTCTGCAAAAACATCAGCGGGAGAAGATGAAAAATGATGGATTTTCCATAACCTGTCGGCAGCACACCGATCAACAACCTCTTTGCCGTTATGAAATTAGCTTCAAGGCAGCGAACTTGTCGCAAAACGTAAACTTAATAAAAACGGAACCGCTATGGCACAGCTTCGATCCCGGCCTCGCTTTGGGTGTTACAAAGGTTTGTATGACAAAACGGCTTACTTAGCAGACCCCTCCCTAAGTTACGAATATTGTCATCAGTCACATGACCAGACCCAACCAGGTTTTTTTCTCTCGGGAAAGGGAAGAGCCTGGGTACAAGGCTGTAAATCTTCATGGTATACTTTCAGTTTTATTCACATTTTTTTGAAAGCTTATTTCGGGGATTTGAAACTAGTCAGGTTAGCACTTTAACATACTTTCAATTGCCTGATCATTAGTTTTGTATTTTTAAGGGTCTTGTGGAGTTGGCTCTCATTCACGAATTGTCGGAGGAACTGAGGCACACCCGGGGGACTGGCCCTGGCAGGCTCAGATAATGACCAGCAGCTCTGGTTTCCCTTACTGCGGTGGAACACTGATAATGCGCCAATGGGTGGTAACCGCTGCCCACTGTGTTAAAC
>JAOBAT010095792.1:0-16779 GCA_026413305.1 Hydrozoanthus tunicans | reverse complement strand
AAATTTCCGTACAAATATAAATATTGTGAAAATGCGCAGAAGAGCTGCGCAATGCAAAACAGAGGAATGACCTTAAAGTCGATTTTAGATGAACTGAGATGAGACGCACGTGACCTGTTACGTCATCTTGTTGGTAGTTTTGAGGGGACGCTTTTAGCGGGGAAAATTCTACACGCTGTATCTTGGCGTACTTTCATCGTATGTTTCTCAAACTTGGCAAACCATATTTTTTATAGTATACTTTTTGAAAGTTGAAAAACTGATTTTGTGTCACATGCTCTTTAAAACTGATTGTATTGTTGATAACTATTACGGGTGTGTTTTCGACTTTGCTTTTACACTTGGTTTTTAGTTTTCTTTGTTAATTAATCCTTCAGGGTCAACAGGCGATAAAACAAACAAAATTTTTAGTCGGTAAGTTTAGAAACTGCAACTTTGAGTTTGGCACAGATAAAATGCCTCCGAGCTTAAACTTCTAATTCGAAGTGGAGTTGGAGGGGGTTTCCCAAGATCGTTTAAAATAACGTCACTAAGACGTTCAAACAATTATTGTATTTTCAACATTCGGAGCTGCAAATCTTTGTTTATTTCGTAAAAACAGGTATATAAAGGCGAGCACAAAGTATTTTCAAATTCTTTATAAAGTCTTAAATATCGGTTATGCAATTCGCAGTTCATTTCTATTTTTGTTTGTTTCAGCATTGTTGCAGTGCTTAAAATGAAAGGTTCTAGCAGTCTAGAAAACAAAAGACAAAACTTTCTCTAAAAATCTTTTTCCTGACGTTTTGATATCAAAAAGTGATTGCAGAAGGAAGCAAATGCGTTTCAGGGTTGATGAATATTCGTGGCATATTTAGTGTTTGTTCATTCGCGTACGGTCCACCTGTCTCGAGGAAGATGAATAACTGATAAGCGTTCTGGTCACAGTTTTAATCTTTATTAACTAGCTTGTTCTTTGTACAAATTTTAATATAGTTTCAAAACTATACAGCGTAAATATAGTATTTCGTTAAGACTTAGAAGTTAAAACGACTAGCAGGCGTAGTAGAAAGACTTGTTTACAAGAAAACGGCGCAACTTCAGATAAAAATTTAACATATGTTTCGTTTATTTAGAGTTTTGGCCATGGAACGACAAAAATACTTACAAATGTATAATCTGATATCGGAAGCTACAAACGTAAACATGACAACATAACAGTTCCATTTAACTACTGCAGTGTTTTTTTATCGATCGGATTGAGTGTGGACCAATTTGTGACGACTTTAAAAACATAAAACACAAATTTTATCTTCTAGAAAAGTAACTAACATGTGCGAATTGGCGAGTCGTGCCGAAAATAGTTATAACTGTTTAGTTAAATACAATATTCAGAAATAAATATGGTGAAACAAATATTCTGTCTGAGAAGAAAGAATATTTACAAGAATTCACGTCCAAGCAGTTGATCTAGCCATGAAGTATGAGGCTTTGATGAGTGAATTGTATTGTCAGACATTTATCGTCTCGGTGTTCGAAACCGTTCTGTACTATCTATAATGAATTCATAGGCATTATACCTTAATGACAATGGTTCGTGTATTTCGTTGTGCATTGACATGCAACGCTTGAATTAAAATCAATAAATTAAACATTGAGTAATTTTGTACTTGAGTAAATCTAGCTTCTGTGCGTCAGTTTTTTAGATAACTAGTCCTCTACTCGTTGTTTTTCATTAAATATCGGTTCAGTAAAGTTTTTATAAATAACTTACAGGTTCCAACAGAATCCTCTTTCTTAATTAAATTCACTATTACCGCATGAGAATTGCAACATCTGGTGAAAATGAAGTGCAGGATACTAAAGATAATTTATCTACCGCATCCCTTAAAACGATAGCGTATTAAAATATGGTTGTGTTTTAAGTTCGATACCTTTTTATCGGATAGATAAAGCAGATATAAAAAGATGTGAGAGAGAATGAGTTAGTACGTAAGATAAACAAGAACAAATGTTTATTTTGAGCTCCGAACAATCCTCTCAACAAGAGACTATAAAAACATTTCTCAAAAACGAAAATTAAAAACACAAAGCACGCAAACGAATCCAACTATAAAATAGTATTTGCCGAGTTTGTCCTGGAAACTCCGAGGCTTCGACGGTGTTTTCTACTTTTTGTCTTTTGAAGTTTCAATTCCTGTCGCCATTGATCGATCATGTCGGCCAGAGTCCGCAATCCTTCGTAGATTCCCTCCCCGATCCTTGCCGAAGTCGCCTGCACATACCAAAGATGTTTCATATTCAAATTGTGCAAAGAAAGTTTGTTTGTTAATTCCATTGGGCCAACAGCATTAGGTTGGTCCTGTTTGTTAGCGAGAACTAAAATGGGCGCTCCGTTAATTTGGGCAGAGTTCACAAGATTAAAGAGTTCCTCACGAGCTTCTTCAATTCTTGTTTCGTTGGCACAATCCACAACAAAAATAATGGCATCAGTTTGACGTACGTACGCTTTCCACAAGGGACGATTTTGATCCCTCCCACCAACGTCCCAAATTTTAAACTTCAGTCCTTTGCTCGGCCTTACTGTCTCCACATTAAAAGCGGTTGTCGGTACACAATTCACATGTTCTCTGAGTTTGCTGCGATACAGAATCGAAGTTTTTCCACTTTTATCGAGTCCAACCATAACGACATGGTAAGACTTGGAACGCTTTGGTTGCGGACGAAAGCGACGCATCGCCGAAAGAACTACAACATTCCCCATAAATCTTGTGATTCTGATGTTCCCTGCTTTCTTCGTCAACGAATTTGTGATGTGTTGGATTAGCGGCAAAATTAAATGATTTCCGGAAAGAGTTTTGCTCGCACTAAAAAGTTCTTTTCAAGGTTTCTCGTGTCTTTTTTTCCTACAATGTTCAATATTCCTTCCACACAGCCAGTTTAAACTTCACTTTCGAAAGAGTCGAAACGTAAAGAAAGTTACCTTGTGATCGCATTGCTTCGGTTCGTGATAACGAAAGCAACAATATGCAAATATATGTATTAGTTGAATTCACCTGCAGACGTTGATTGGGCGAAATTCTTTAAACAAGCAAACGCTTTGTTCTCACAAGTGGCTCTGCCAAGGAGGGACAACTTGAGAAGTACTTGCGAAATACTATCCCTGGGGAAAAAGCAAAATACGTCATATAAAAGAATTGATTTCACTCATTTATCAGACATGTCAGTTATCGTTTTTCTTTTCATTTTACTGCCAATAAGCTTTGTCCGACTTAAAAATTTTAAGTTTTGATTACACTGTCGCCAAAAAGAATTGCAATCTTCACATCCGAGTGATAAAAAGTTTGTACGTAGCGGTACGATTCGTAATAATCGTAAGTGGAACTACAAATGAAAACTTACATGAAACGAAAATTTTTTCGAAGTTGACTTCACGTCCGAAAACTATACCTTCTATAGTTAACCAATTTCCTAAAACAAAATCTCCAGTTTTACGCATGGCACATGTTTGCGATTTTTTTTTGTTTTGAAGTTTTTTTTATCCTTTTTTGCATGTAAAACCCAGCTTAATTGTATCTTTAATAGCGATGTTATACCAAAAGAAATTTCAATATTGAAATTCAAATAAATTTTGTATTGAAGTCATTTTGCGACTGTGCATGTGTTTTCAAGTGGGAACTTTGTATTACAGAAAAACATCTCACACTTTAGATCGACACACTCTTTGTACCCACTGCGAATGGCACTGACTCAATTGTCTTTCAGTCAACTTGCAAGGCATATCGACAAATCTTTCGTGGTTTAAATTAGCTGATGATATCAAATTCGCAGCATGCAGTCTGCGATTTCGCTCAGTCTTCGTTCAGTTTGCAGTAAATTGGTTCCATCTATCTTTTTCAAAAAGCTAATGTCTATGTGGCATGGAGATGACTTGTGCTTAAAGTAGAAAATACTAAGAGAAACCCATAATGTAAGAAACACTAAAACTATATATAAGCCAACGTATTTTTGTGGGAACTAGGAAGTTTTGGGTGCGGCTCGTGTGAAAAACGAATGTGTGTTAACATAAAGTGTTTCAGCTTTTCGTTACTACGTTAGCTAAAATTGTTTACTACGAACAAATCCTTAAGATCTATATTATTGCGACTTTTTAGAAATAAATATTCGCTGTAAAGTTATCATCAAATAATCTATAAATTTTCTACATTTATTTTCGTCGTTTTCTCTTTTTATAATTTTTAGCGAAAATTTCATTTTACGCACGGATACTCGATAGATATATGAAAGTTGGGTGACAAGTTTTACTTCTAGGCTTGCTAAAATGACGTACAAAAATTTACAGATTATGTAAAGCTTTTTTCTTGCTTCAAAGTACAAATTTTTACAGTAGTATTATCAGATAACTGAAAATCAACGAATAGGTTCAAGAAACAATACTTTGTTTTATGTGGAGATTGTCTTAGCACTTAAACCAAATACCTTTGAAATTTCAGTTAAATTTGTCGGAAAACTTAAAAAGATTTGATGATTCAAGGACAAACTAAATAAGAAAAACCAAATCAAATTTTGGTTTAGTGTCAACGCGCCCAAAGCAGAACCAGTTTTACTAGCGTCCAAATCAATCTGGACTTCTATAAATAATAAATATCTAATTTCAAAGACAGTGAAAACCACCTGTTGTACCGAAGCCGTACCGACGAAATCAGAGCCGACTAAAAACAAGGAACAGATTTCCTGACTAAAATATGACAATCAGAACGCTCAGGTTGAATTAAACCGCAGAAGCGGCAGTCTATTTGACAGTATGTAAGAATTCATTTCCTCAATTCCATTATTTTTTAAATTAAATTTTAAACATTTATTTGAAAAACTTTCTTATTGAGAGTATAGATTGAAAAACTTCACAGAAATGACACGTTTTGAAAAATACTGTACGCTTTTTTAATAAGAACAACTTTATAAGAACGAGACTTAGAATGGCAAAAATTAAGTACAATTTGAGAACCAGACGGACTCGCGCTCGATAGCTGATTTTCTTAAAAATTTACTGAGAAAGAAAAAAGTTTCGCAGATTATCAAGCGTCTCGGGAAAATGACTCAGCTGCGAACCCACGATAAGTTAATTAAATTTCGTTTTCCAAAGCGTGTATTGCAATACTTTAGGCTTCGATTTAAACATACAACAAATAAGAACAATTTAAGAACATTTGAGGCTCAAATTGCCAAAAAATTAAGAACAAAGAGCCTCGGCCAGATTTACTGGTTCTTACAAAATAAAGCGTGTACAGAATTACACTTCGTGCAGATCAATATTATCAACTGCTTTCCTTTTCCTTCATAAATTCATAGCATTGTCTTTGGGTTTGAAGTCGGTCACTACATCTTCGGAGTATATTTTACCACTAGAAGCACCAGTGACTTTTTTGAAACCCTTTAAGTCGCATTTTGGCAGCCATTAACCGACAATAATCTCGTTTGTTACACCATACACAAGCTCCGGCAGAGTAAGAACTGCAGAAACCTCATAAATCACATATCAGAAGTTGTTTCTCTTGTCGTTTATTTGACTTCTTCCGACAACTTTTCTACACATTTACATTAACTGGTGCTCTGAGTTACCAGTCTGAAATATCGTGTTTCTGCCGACAGTTTGACATGAAGCTTTCTGTTGCAGTTACTTTGACATAAAATTTACAGTATAAAATACGAACTTTCTGTCCAGATAATAACTTGTTGCAGAAAGACAATTCAACTGTACAAAATCTCGTTGTTACAAATCAAAAGTTTGCCGGGCGCGAGGCATAAAACTCAATTTCAAACTCTAAGATCCACAAAGTCAACTGTTGCCGAACTGTCGAGTTAAATATCAATGATTCTTAGATTTACAGGACAAAGTACCAAATAGAAGAGTCAAAATTAAATATTTATCTATATTCACGCGTGATATTTATTATTCATGCAGAATTTTATGTATGTTATCACACTACTTTAAAAAATTGATGAAGAAAATACCTCGCAAACTTCTCAAGTTATGGAGTAAACAAAAACACTAATAATTTAACCTAAAAAGTTACAGATTGCTGATCATATTAGTTGTAAATGGAAAATCACGCCGCAATTGGACCTCGCATGGCTTTGTAACCTGGGAGGGGAGGGAGGGGGGGTAGCGTTGTGCTCCGAAGGAAGAGATTTCTAAGGGGGTATAGACGGGGCGGTAATTAATTCTCCTTTCATTAAAAGTGAAGACCTGCTGTTTTTCAACCCATCAAGCCAAAGTCAGTTATCAACATCTAACTTCTCCTTACATGAAACATGCAAATTAACACATTTGGTGTTGAGAAAATGAGAATTGATCCCAACCTTGTTCAATGAAGAGTATGGGCTCTAGTTTGGAGAGGTTATAAACACAACTCAAACTGAAAGGGTTAAAAGCGGAGATGTTAAACTCCTGCCCTTCGGTGGATATTTCTTGTTGGCTCTGCAATAAATTACGCATGAGCCGCAAAAAATATTTTGTCCTGTACAAAACACAATGTAGATGCCGCCACTACTCTTGAAACTAATAAGAAAGACTCCGGGTGAAAAGTGTAGGGTTGGTCGGAAAAGTCTCCAAAATACACTACAAAACACCAACGCATTAAAAATGTCCACACTAAAAATACCTTTCGGTCCAAAAATTACACCAAAAAATACCAATTGTTACGCCGAACGTGATAGGCAGTAAATAAAGACGCGACGGTCACAGGACGCGAGCCAAAGCACTTTTGTCTTTCATTGTAAACTTCTTATCAGTAAACACTCATTGTAAACGTCTTACTAATTTGCTAAAACAAGGGACCGCAAGCAGTCTATAAAAGTTTAGTATTTTTCAACCCTAAAAAACACCAGGCTCTTAGTTTAACAAATGTTTTCCTTTAACAACCCCTAAAAAATCACGGCCTGTTTGTCTTAACCCCTAAGATACGGCGGCCATACCTACCAGCCGAATTTAGGGAGTACCTTCCCCTGCGAGGACAGGGTGGGGGGGTTCACAGAAGGCACTGTATAATAAGCAGAATAGCCACTTAACGTTCAATTTCTGCCTCTTGAGTGTATCGAAAAGGCGGGCCAGTGCTTTATTGAGACGCCTTTTATAAAAGGTCCACCATCTCAAATAGTTAAACAGGTAGTTATTGTAAAATAGTTGATCACTTTTTCCTAAAAGTTCTCGATGCACACTGATGCAGAGATCGATAAATTTAAATATAAAAATTTTGCAAATGGAGGTAAAAGCTAAAAAGATGTAAAATACTTGGTAAAATTCTAGTAACTGTACAGTTTCATGCTCGACGCGATCATCAGACTAAATGTTAAAATCTTGATTAGTTTAAAGGCGCGACAATCGTGAAATTGTACAGAAAGTAGAATTTTATCAGTATTTGAAATGTTTTTAGCTTTTACCTCCATTTGCACAATTTGAATATTTCATTATTAAGCTAGCCTAAAAGTACATTTCCACATGCGCAAGTCGATCTAGGTCAAGTGCTAACATCCGATAATTTCTCTGTATTTTGGAAACTTGGCATTGAACTCTTATCTTGAAATTCAAAATCTTGTACGCACGCGCGTATAATTTTTAGACATGTGTGTTATGCGTGTGCCGCTAAGTTTAGTACATTGATAACTGTTTATTGTATATAGATACTGATGAAATAACAGAGTTTTTCCTTTTACTAAAAAATCATATCTTCATCGCGCGCAGTGAAGAAACTATTTTTATCTTTCACGTGGGTGGTTCGCTTCGCTCATTCGTGAGATACTTTCAGCACTCGAGGATAGAACAAGGTTCGTCCGCTTTTCTCAAAGCAAAATTTAAGGACTTTTTTTAGGACTTTTCAAGGTAAGATTATTGGTTTTTGAGGACCTAAGCCATGGGACATCAACCACCAGAAATGACCCAAAACATAACTTTTTAAGATTTTGATTTTTCTTGACACAGTTATATAGTTATAGAACCGTTTTAGTTGTTGTTACTCAAGGACCTGACACTAGAGTCTATAGAACTGAAAAGGTTTGATTTGGCATTACGTAAGCAGAACTATTACTGTGCACTTTTTATGACAACATAACAGTGTAGTCTTCATTCAAACTCAACAAACTGTATGATACATGCTTCTCGAAACATCACATAAAGTCGTGTTTCTTATATAGCTAAAAAGCTTCACAAAGCTAAGTACATGACTCCTGATTCAAACAAAACGCTACCTTCAGTGAAAAAGCAAAAATTTAAGGACTTTTTAAGGACCTTGACTGATTTTTGCAAAAATTAAGGACTTTTGAGGCCTCAAATTTTGGAAAGTGAAACTGAATTAAGGACTTTTTAAGGTTTTTAACGACCCGGACGAACTCTGTAGAATTTGTATCCCGGCAAGGCCATGCAGTATCCTATTTTTAACTATTTTCCTTACTTTTCCTTACGTTGTTCAGTTACTGTGCTCACTTAGTGGTTGGCTCATCCTAAATTGTTCTACAATTGATACAGGATTTAATGGAGCCGAAACCAATTGTGGAATTGCACACAGTTTGGGCATCTTGCTTATGAACAGTAAATGTTTTGTTTTCTATTTTGGCAACATATACATGAATTTTGTATAAATTTAAATTTAAACTTAATTTGGCAAATGAGAGTTTTGACGAAAAAGTAACAGCATGAGTTTGTAGTTCTACGTCCCTCTTGTAAAAGGTGGTAAACTTAATTGCCGATCTACACACCTTATAAAGGGCCATTTTTGTTTTTTTTTTTCCTTTTGTTTTTTTTCCTGCACCTTAAGCAACGAAAACGGCGACGAAAACGGCAGAGAAAAGCTAAGCTAAATCCTTTTTCGCGCCTTGGTGGCTTATCTCCGGTTTCTGTAGCGTTAAACGGAAGATAGTCTTTGACTTCCCCTGGACAGGACACTAATCCATCGCAAGCTACTTACTGCAGCTACTACTACTTTTAATCCGTCGCAGGTTAGCCCCCAGCAGAACTAGTACTCATTTATACAGCTGAGCCGTCTGGAACAAGTCGGGTAAAGTGCCTTGTTCAAGGACACAACACAGTGACCGGGCTCGAACTCACGACCCTAGGATTACGAGTCGAACATGCTAACCGCTCGGCCACTGCGCCGCCGACATGACGGCAGAGAGCAATTGTGACTACAGTAGCTGCACGATGGAATGCACCGTGCGGGTCGCATGGCGCACACCGTCATCTTCTAAATTAAAACCTCAAAAACCTAATTTCGGAGTTCTTAGGACTACGAGAACGACCTAGAGAATACTTCCCCAGCCTTCATTCACCTTTAACAAGAATGCTTTGATCCTTTTCTGTTCACAAACCGTAAGTCGGACTTAAGAGAAGGCAATTTGACCATACGTGATCGAAAAGTGTAAGCAAGAAATGTGAATCATTATCAGTTGTAAACCGTCGTAGTTGATATTGCAGTCCTCGTTGCTTAATCTCCGCAATGTTGCAGTTAGACATTGTACCAACATGAAGTAGCGGGGTCTTCGTGTTGGATAATAAATAAAACTTCCCTGAACTTGTCGAGTAAGGTCAGTAAATGGGAGCGTCTCAGGTTCTCATAGTACATTATCTCCTCCAGGTGCTGTTTGCCACGGAAATAATGAACCAACCTGAAACAAAAATTAGCCGGTTTTTTGTTGACTTAAGCTTGTTTCAAACTAGCGACGAAAGCAGAAGCGGAGATTGAAAGTAACACTGAAGTGAGAACTGATGCGACGGAAACGGAGAAGGAAGCCTCGCTTCCGTGCACGTGTATTGTTAATTCAAAGTGGCGGATGAGGGAGATTTTTTGCCTGTGTTGGTTTTCAATTGGCTGCATCTTCGGAGAAGAAGGCGTGAACTGACCGATTTCAGAAAGAGGAGAACCATTTGGTCAGAGAGTTATTTGCGGCCACAAAAATCATGGGATCATCCTTCCGTTTTTGCTTCCGTACTGGTTCACACTACAAACTAGACAACGGAAGCAAAACGCTTCCGTCGAGCTTCCGCTTGTGCTTCCGTCTCCGTTTTTTTTGGTTCACACTACAATGTAAGGCTTCTTCCGTCTCCGCTTCCGTCGCTAATGTGAACCAAGCTTTACAGACCCTTCACGGTTGTAACTGCATCATGGGTAATCGGGAAACGAATTACAGGGGGTCCAGTAGCGAGCTGAGATTTATCAACGATTTCTCGCCAAATCATACGTTCTGAACGCTCGTCTTTTCAGACAGGCAAAGTAAGTTCACATTCAGTTGGCCGAAAATAACCTGAGAAATGATGAATTTTTCTTAGACGTCTATTGTTTTGGAGCGAGTCAGTTCCACACGATCGCTCTGGCAAATAATCAATCTGGCAAGAGATTAGTCAGTTTCCGTTGGATTTGTAACGAAACCCGTAAAAAATTAGCAGGTGTGTAGGATTACAGTTGCCCTTGACTGTCCGAGAAGCCATGTGTATGAAAAGAAATTATTTGTGAGTCCAGATTAACCATGATGCAATAACAACCGTAACGGGCTCTATTTATCCCTGCTTTTTCGTGACAAAGACACTTCTCGGATACAAAGGGTAAAGTGACAATGAAAAGCCTGGACTGAAAACGTAGAGCTGAAAACTGATAGCACTGTTACGACGGATTGTTATCCCAACAATTTGTCTCAACCACTTGGAAACCGTGGAGTTTTTCAGATTTTTTCTTCTCTTTTTTCTTTTTTTTTCGTTTGCATTTTCTATACATCAATAAAGTATATACAATCAATAAAGTTTCAACCTCGAAGCCAGTTGTTCGAAATCCGATTAACTTTAACCCAGGGTTAACTCTTAACAAAACCTATTGGTTGTCATGGTAATTAACACTGGATTAGGGCTAATCGTCTTTTGAACAACTTGGCCCCGGGCCCGGTTCCTCAAAACCCCGATTAACTTAACCTAGGGTTAAGTCTTAACAAAACCTATTGGTTGTCATGGTAATTAACCCTGGGTTATCCACTAACTGGGTTTGAGGAACCGGGCCGTGATTGGTTCCCTCAATCTCGGTCACCAGCTCATACACCTAATTGACCATATATGGAAACTGACTGTAGAGTGTTGCAAAGCTTAATATGGTTCTGAGTAAATTTTAGCTGTCATTTTCAAGTATAGATAAGTTTAAAAAACCCTAGAAATTAATAAAACAGTTATTCCATTCGCACTTGTTGTTCATGAATTTATTCAGTCTACTTGGTGCAAAGCGTCGCTCTGGCTGTTTACCAGGGACTTTACGCAACGAGGACAGCAAAACCGATGACGACGGCTCACAAAAAACGTACTTCTTGCATTTTCTTTTCGACCATACCAGGTTCGTTCGCCCTCTCCTTTGTCCCAGTGAGGCTTTGTGAACAAAAAAAGGTTAAGGCTCCCTGCATGAAGGTAAAAGAAGGTTGAGAAGATTTTCCGTTTATCGTTCCCGTAGTCGTAAGAAATCCAAAACGAAGCTTTTCACATCGTAATTTTCAAGACGACAGCGTACAGGTGACCAGCGCGGTGCGTTCCAACGTGCAGCTATTGTATTCACTATTGTTTTCTGCCGCCTGTGTCGGCGTTGCCTTCTTCGTTGCGTAAAGTCCCAGTCCATCTCATGTCCAACTCGCCCTTGGAATAATTGTTAATCATATTAAGAAATTGAAGCCCTGAAAACAACTTTTAAGTACATATATTTTAAAGATATCTTTAAAAGCAATAATTTTAATCAATAAAAGTACCTTGGAAACTAGACTTAAATTGGCAACGTACCTGCCAAACAATTTTAAGTCCTCCGAATCTGCCGCCGCTGGTACACGCAAAATGCGTCGCTTCTCCTCGTAACTCAGTCCGTTTAGAAGTTGGTTCGCAGACTCAGGAATTTCTTCCTCCTTGCTGTTACTCTCTTCCGACCCAAGCCTCCCGGAGCGCGGAAACATCTGCCCGACAAAACTACCTCCAAACTCCCACTTGATGGGCCGCCTACCCAGGCCATATGGCGAGTTTTCTGGTTCGTGTTGCTTCATGGGTAACAACGAGATATAGGTGTGGAGCTGGAGGGTGTAAACAATACCAGGGGAAAAGATGAAGGTGAATAGACCAGCCTTATGCATTGATGACGACACATTAGCATTTTCTTGCACTAAAATGAGGCGTAGTGGTGATATTTACTTGCTATGTACAGACATAACGAACTGCTGAACAGGAAAAACAGTTAAACTGATCAAAAACTACCGCGATCTCACAAAGCATTTCACCACCAAGCTTCACTTTGATGCACTTTTGGCGTCACCATGCATAGAGGCCTTTACTGCGCCAAAAACATTTTACGTAATTCTCAGTCTAAGTTAAAGTGAAACTCCGGGGTAAACATGAAGGCACTGGAGTTATTTGGCCAAAATATCCTTTTTCAATTGTTGATAACGGTTTTAACTAACCGTTAACTTTAACCTAGATATTTTATCTAAAAAAGATGAGCAAGAAACGGGTTGAGATTTTCACCAACTTGGAACTGGAGTGAACTAATTCTGTTATTCGATATTTGTGCGTCTTTACACCATTTTTGTCGATACACTAATAAAGCTAGCCTTAATTACAACATACGTACATCGAAAACAAATCATAACCAAGATATAAAAAAGCTACAAATTCTGACATTCACTCTAGCTAAATTTGTAACCAGACTACAATCAAAGGTGGCTTTTAGCCAAGGCACGAAATGCGATTCGAGGTTACTATTTTAAAATTGTTTACTATTAACGTCAGAAATTAACGTCAGCGTTACGCACGAACAGACACGTTACGGAGAAAGGCATGATTATTAAAGAAAAAATTCTTGACTTCCCAATTTATTTCGAAAGTTTCACATACAAGCGAATGAGGACTCAAAATACTTACAATAATCGGTAAAATTTTACAAAACACGTTCTCCTTCGACAAACACGTAGCCACCTCGCTTTTTTGCAACAAAAACCGGTTCATAAAACCAGTTCAACTAGTTCAAGTAAAGTAGAACCCACGCTTCCTTCGGCCGAATGCGAAAAAAAGGGCCCTGGCCACGAAAGTTTAATGATCGGTCGATCAGTGACAAAGTCTTTTTGTTTACATGAAGACATTCATGCTTTCGGCATTTCATGCCTAAAAAACTGGGGTAATTACCATGACAACAAACCTGTATGAGCAGCCTGTGTTGCAACATCCATACAACCATTTGGACCCTTTCCGCCTAAGATGATGAAAAAATTATTTAATTTTCACCTAACTCGATTCGGCTTTAACAATATGAAATCCATTGACATACATAAAAAAACCCGCGTGTAAGAACCTACATTTTTCAGATTTGGGAAAACTGGTTCTTATATTTTTGGTAGTTATTAGCAGTTTAGGCTAAGTAGGTTCTTAACTAGGTTTCTAATTGCTACGGAGTAGGTATTGATTGTTGAATATACCATAAAAAAGTCAAAAGTATCTTTTGTCCTTCATTAAAAACATTCTATTCGCTGACACATCTACTGAATTACAAGGGATTATACTGTATGGTAAATTTGAACCACCCGCGTCGATAATTGATAATTCTGTGCATAATATTAACGTCAAGCAACTATTTTCATCATCGCCACGGTTTGAACTTCCTGGGCGGCGCCATTTTGAATTGTGACGTGTTACGGTTGTAGTGCCAGACCCCCTCCCATTCATTACTATTGTATTTATTGGGAGTGGAGACTGGAACTGCAACTGTAACACGTCACAAATCAAAATGGCGGCGTGGTGAGAGGGGTGAGGACAGTAACAATGACGTATGTAGAAAATCAAGTGGGCTTCAGTATTCCCCAAGAGGGGTGGGGGGAGTAACAATGACGTATGTAGAAGACGAAGTGGGCTTCAGTTTTTCCCCAAGAGGGGTGAGGAGAGTAACAACGACGTATGTAGAAAACCAAGTGGGTTTCAGTATTCCCCAAGAGGGGTGGAGGGAGTAACAATGACATATGTAGAAGACCAAGCGGGCTCCAGTTTTCCCCAAGAGGGGTGGGGGGAGTAACAATTGGGTATGTAGCAGTACAAGGAGGCTTCGATATTCCCAAAAAGGAGTCAGGAAAGTAAAAAAGGAATGAAGTATCTCACCTGTTGATGTAACATACCAAGAGGGCTTCGATATTCCCCCAGAGGGGTGGGGAGGGAAAACTCAGACAGAACTGCATGCATGGAGGTACGAGGAAATCGTTTCGTGAATTCGTGAACAAGAGGTGAGGCTCTGTCGACAAAAGAGAATAAAGATCACAAAAGGGATTAACTGCCATTTTAACTAGCGGTTTTTATCATAAGGGGAGCGCTGCGAGCAGTTTCAATATTCGTTTTGTAGTTATGGGTAGGTTTTATGTAATTTCTTTGCTGGAAGAGTTTCTGAAGGGAAAAACTTAACTTAGCAAAAAAATAGTTGTCTTTTGTACTTCTCTTCTACCGCGTGTGACAGAGAAAAGCAGTTTTACTACCTCAGATTATCTAATTTGTTAATAAAATGTAACATTAGAACTCTTATTGGCAGAGTAAGTTTCTCTAAATACTACTGTGGATCAGAGTACGAAATTCGTGAACCGTTTGATTCGAGGGCAGACTTCGCATCCAACGGAACGTTATCGGGTATATCATCTCCGAATCAGGGATAAATTGATTGTCCAAAGCATCTAAGAACATTCTTTCTCCTTCTTCAAGGATTCTATCAACTGTTTACGAGTGCCATTGCATTACTGACAGCTTTCACGCAGTAACGATGAAGAACTGATAAAAGAGCATTGCCTGCTCCATGAAACATTCGCTACACCTAGATGAACACTTCCAGCATTAAAAAAATCGACATCCAGCTATATGCGAACTCCCAAAAACCTTCAGCGAAAAAGCGTGTGGTGACCCCCAGCTGTTTAATGGGGCCACCCCACACATGGCAAGCAATACTGCCGCAGGTCATAAGCACTTTGGGCTCAAAATCATCTTTACATCGTGACGCTCAAATCTCGGCTAAGAACAGAATTAGGATGCTGCTCACTTTCGCTTGCAGCAAAAATATAGAAAGTAGAAATATTTAAAAAAAATTATAAATAAAAAAATTCGAGACGCTTGATTTGTGATTTTACTTTGAAATTTCGAATCAGAAATCGAATCAGAAATCAAAACAGGCGAAATACCAGGAAATGACGAAACGTTGCCAAACCCCGCAATAGTCTGGACTGCGGAATCTTCTGCGCAACAATGGGTCTACATACGCGTGTAAAGTCAACTTACATGTATGTGGATGCGTTCGGTGATACGGCATAAACATTCGTCTCGCACAAGGGATAGATTATCGTAGCTTTACCCCAGTAAACGAGATGTGCTGCAACCGCAAACACCTGAAAAAGTGGAAAGCAGTCTTAGTTAGTAGAGTGGAATCCCGGTTTAACGATGTGCCAAGGGGACGTCAAAGTTATATCGTTAAACCGGGATAGCGTTATACCAAGATTCCCAGTACAACGATATTGTAGGAAAATTTCTAAAAACATTGTTATACCGGGAAAAAGGTTACGTACGCATTTTTACTCTTAAAATTAAGGGAATTGTTAAAAGGCAAGGAAGAAAAGGCAGATAAACAATGATCTAAAGCGGTTTAAAACACATCAGTCAGCATTCATGGCTGCTGGAGCGTAGGCAAGAACAATGGTTATTGACAGAAGCATGGATGTTTATCAATTAAAGTTTTTTTTTATAAAACCAGTATTTCCTGTGGTCTGTCATGTTGATTTTATCGTTATACCGGGAAAGATTTTGCTCTTGGGGAACAAATCCATAACGTCAAACCTGGAGTATCGTTAAACCGAATATCGAATACCATTGTACAAAGAAAACTCTAACAACAATGGCGAACATTGAGTATTACATATTCTGCGTTCGCAAGTTGTGTATAAATCTACCTGTGCAGGCTGCACAGCCTGTTAGGTGGGAGAGACGTGCCGCGAGCACATGACAACGGACTTGGCCTCTCACGTTTTCAAACACTTAGAGAACTTTTTGCAATGCCGCTCTCTTTTTCCAACAGAGTGCTACAAAAATCTTAGATTATGCCTCGATATAATTTAAAAGAGGATATTCATATTAAGTAAGAACTTGGGAACCTCCCATTGTTGTGCAGCATTTCACATTTCCCACACCAAAATTTTTAAATTTTCATTCTGAGAATACATCGACCAGTATACAACATTGTTTTAACTAAAAAGCAGTGAAACTTTTATTTTAAAGCACTGCTTCTTTTGTGCTATAATAATTAAGCCAATCATAGAACTCCAAAACAAAAGTGAAAAAAATCTTTTGATTTTCAACGTTCCCAACTTAAATTTAAAACAGAAATGTTTCAACTAGAAAGGATTGAAAGAGTGAACTGGAAAGAAATAAATTAGCTTAGTTATGAAGATACTCCAATTACCATTTTATTAAGGGATTAAAACAGCCTTGCGCGTGTTTCTAGACAAAAATAGAAAACGCTATGAAGTAGAAGAACACGAAGCCGAGCTCTACTTTTCAAGTGTCTGCTACAACATAGCGTTTTTTAAAGCGAGGCTGTTTTATTCCTTTTAGAAAATAACTTCGCCAGTCCGCGGCTTTACAGAAAAAAATTATATAATTGTTTTTCTTTGGTTATACACGTGACATCATACCCTGATATCTATCAGTTATAAAAAATAGGCCCGCAGTGCGTGCATGTAGCTACTGTGTTCATGCTTCACTATGTGCCAGAGTTCAAATAAATCTCT
>JAOBAT010095781.1:0-16781 GCA_026413305.1 Hydrozoanthus tunicans | reverse complement strand
TGCTAGCACCTTTTACTTTAGTTAATTTTGAAGAACACCAACTGACGTATTTCAAACTTTCTTATTTGTATGAAACTTGCAGACTGGTTTTTACACAGTTTTTGGGTTCGATCAAAATTACTGTGGTTTTTTTGCAGTTTTTATTGTGCCCTAGTGCTCCCTTCTTTTGGCATCGACATGAAAGGGAAGTAACTTAACAAAGAACAAGTAGGAAAGGGATATAGGGAACTCTGAACACTAGTCTGCTGTTTTAGTGAAATAATTATATAGTTTCACCAAATAAATATTGCTTTGTTTATGTAACATTTTTACCATTTACTTTTTGTGCAGAGCTCAGATTTTGACATTCCATTATCTGCATCACGCTTGCCACACAGTGCAAAACAAAAACTTGGAAAAAGTCTTCAAGACTCAGCTTGGCCCACCCTTGGTTCGAAGAGCTCATCAGAAGTGAAAAAGAAACAACCATCTGAGAGTAAATCTTTATCATTTGTGGCTGTCTCTAAGCCAAAGACGATGTCAAAACCTTTAGTAAGGAAACAATTTGCTTATTGTGATCTGCATAACTCAGTACTTAGTTATTTTGGTGTTTAGGGCTTTCAAGGTTAAAAGCTAGAAGCTAGAAGATTTTGCTTACTCTCTAGTCTTTAGGAGTGCCGTTACACCATGAACGAGTCAACTAATTGTATGTCATTGAGTAATCAATTGGTATAGAGAAAAATTATGGAATAACTTCTGTAGGCACTTTTTGTCAATTGAGAAAAATTAGGGAATAACTTCCTGCAAGCACTTTTTGTCAAAATTCTAACAATTTCTCGAATCTAGCTGATGAGGAAAAAGTCAGTACTCAATGCAGCACATGTGTTCTTATTATAATGTCAGCTGAACAGTGGCCAAGCAGTTGGTGTGTTTGACTCCTAATCCTAGGGTTGCGAGTTCAAGCCCCAGTCAGACCACTGTGTTGTATCTTTAAGCAAGAGACTTTACCCGACTTGTTCCAGTCAACCAAGGTGTATAGATAAACAATATAAGTACCAACTTCTGCTAAGGACTAATCTTTGATGGATTAGTGTCCTGTCCAGGAGAGTCGAAGATTTCATTTGCTCAGTGCTGCAGAAACCATAGATACGGGCCAGCCTAATGAGCCAATTAAACTCAACTTACGGACAATAAAGCTTTTTCATTTAAGAGACAAACATTTTTAAAGAACAAACAAGTTTCCGTGATTCAAGCTGCTTGGCAGTTGAATTGCTTCTGCTTTGTGGCGCGACGGACTTTTTGTGGCAGACTATGATCAAAAACGTTTTTCAGAATAAAACGTAAATGTGAAGCATCGATTCAGTCTTTATACTGAAGTTCGCTTTAATCAAATAAATAATTTAACAATTTATTTTCTTGAATACGGAAGTTTACTTGCCAAAAATGATCTCCAAACATCTATGATGATCAGTTAACCGCAGAACAGTGGCAAGATCTGTTTGGCTATAGCGATGATGAGGAAGACTTTGCTGGTTTTTAAGAACCACCAACAAAATGGCTCCTTTAGGAGCCACCAAATATTGAAAAAGAAAATACCAGTCACTTCTTCTTTTATTATTGTTTCTTGTCCTTGATTCCTTCTGTTTTGTTTTGTTTTGTGCCATCAATCATGGGAGTCGACTTATACACGAGCTTTCAAAAAATATCGTTGTTTTTGGCTTGAGAAAACGAGTCGACTTATACCCGAGAAAATATGGTAAGAAAAATGTTAAAGAAGGTTAATGTCATCTCGGTGCTTTGATATATAACTTTTTTTCTCACTATGACCTGCATTGTATGCTGATTGGCTCATGACAGATGACTAAAAATATAACACAATTCTTTGCAGTAAAACACATCCCAAATCAAGAAAATGTGTTGGCTACCTTTTTGTATCTTGGCACCTAAGATTTTGAAAATGGTGGCTGTTAGGTTACTTTGTCTGAAGGTTAATTTTCAACCATGTATATTAACTGTATTGTGTACTTTATGTTAAAAAAGCTTTTTTACTACAGAAGTCTTCAGTGTCAAGTGAAAGTGATGGTAGTGATGTTGTTCTCGTGGATAATCTACCTCCAACCATAACAGAAAAGGTTTGATTTTCACAGTTATTCTGATGGTAAATACATAAAGACATTGAATATTATGACAAGCAAAACCTTAAGGTAAACAGGACGTTGGAGTTGGTACAATGCACTGCATTTGATATTTAAACTCAAACAATTTTAAAATCAGTTTATTTTGATGTACGTAACTCCTAAAAAAACATAAGTTCTCTAGTTTTAAAGGTGTGCATGTATATTAAAGGGCATACCACAGCACCTTATAAAACCCTATTTTTTATTAATGGCAAAGGTTTTGTCAAAATAACACTACTCAAAAACTTCCTGGGGAGGGGGTACTCCCTATACTGGGATGGTAGGATAATGACTGTCATATTTTTTAGGGGTTAAGATTGCCAGTCCAGTATTTTTGGTGTGGTGAAGCAATTAGACTGCTTGCAGTCCTGCATTTTAGAAAATGTGCTTACTGATAAGAAGTTTGGGCAAAAATCTTCTGGTGAACATCCAATTACGTGCATTCCTTTGTTTACTGCATAATGGTATCAAATTCAGCGCAACACAAGGGGACTTAGCGCCAACCTGCTAGCTATCCAGGGAAAATTTTTTGGGGTAACTTTAAGGATGGAAAATTTTTATCCCGTGGTAATTTTAGGGTGTTTGGGGACTTTTCTGATGGTCATCCCTACCCTTGTGACCCCAAAGTACCCCCCCCCCCCCCCAGGAAAAACTTGTTCAAGGCTGAGGCTGGGGATCAAACCTGGGACCTAACTCACTTTTGGCAGTCTGAGGTCCAACCAACTATCAACTTTGCAAAGCATGCACACATGTTTATCAAATGATAACTGTGATATTTAGTAAACATTAAGCACAAGTAGTGATTGGTATAGGAGTAGCAGTACTCAATCTGAGGTTGATAGATTGTCTAAGAACTGATATGAACATCTGCCCATAACAAAAGATTTAATTTAGGATAATTAGTGTAAATTTTTTACATTCTGTTAGCAAAGGACATTATCCTCAATATACCAAAATGGCAATGAATTTCTGTTGCACACTTGTTATCTTCTGAAGGGAGTCAAAGGTCAGCATAGTTAATTGATTGTTTTGTACTTCATGCATTTTTGTTTTTTCTCCAGGAACTTTGTGAACTGTTTCAGCCATATGGAGATGTTGTTTCATGTGACATTGAGTACAACCATAATGGAGACAGTCTCGGCAGTGCAATTGTTAGGTAAGTTTTCAGTTATGTATGCAGTTTGTCATTTCAGTGCTAACGGTAATAGTTTTTAAGCTTAATTTAAAGAATTAACCATTAAGTTTTATGTGTGTACAAGATGGACAGTCTGAAGATTACACATCTGATAATTATAGTAAATTATATGTTTTATGATAAATCACAGTATTTCAGAGTTTAGAGGTAATTGCTTCACTACTCACAGCTGTAATTTCAAAGAGTAATTCAAGTTTTATATAAACCAATTGGTATTATCACAGAGAGCCTTTTTTAACGTTCTTATCTGGAAAGACAAGAAGGTCTAATAGCAGATATTTAAGAAAAGGCAGCACCTTTTACTCGTTCATTTTAAGACCCTGAGTAAAGACCCCATGTTTGGGATGGAACCCAGCTTACCCACATGGCAGACTTATTAAAAAGTGCTTCTAGAAACTCTCATTCCTCCCCCCCCCCCCTGCCTCCCCCGACCTCACCTACTTACTCCCTTTCCCTTATGCTCGACAGAGCGTTATTTACAGTAGTAATTCTGTTTTTATTTTTAAACTTTGACTGTTGTTTTGTTGTAGGATGGAAGATAGACAGGCATGTGAATGGGTAGTTTCATGCTTTGGTGGAACTGACTATGCAGGTAAAGATTTAATAAATGATAAACAACCTTACTTTAACCATGTGAACTGGCCTTGTTCATTATAGGAAAGGCATTCCTGTTATATTGTTGAGCTACTTCCAACACATGTGCCAAATTTTAGGATTAGAGCAAAGGCTTCCTTAGACATTTGAAATAAATATAAATAAATCATTTTCTTCTGACTCTTTACTTTTTCCAGTACCCCTCCCCTCCCCTCCCTCTCCCCAAGGGAGTACCTCTCAAAGACAAACACCTTCAGGACTTGCCTTAGCTACCCATCTTATAGAGATTTAAAATACAGTAAATGAATGCAGAGAAAAATGGTAGGGACCAAGTTTCAGTGTCTGTTTTATTGAGGTGTCTGTCTTATCTGGGTGCCCATCTTGAGGGTTTCAGCTGTATTGCACTTCTAGGTATTTAACATTAAGAACCAATACAACACTGAGAAGGCAACATTTGTTGCAAAACACTTGTCTTTTTAGAAACAAAAGCCCTAGGACAGGAAAATGCTGAGAAACTAAACTAGGAGGAAATACATCAGCCATGACTTTTTCTGATTAGATTTAAACCGTAGTACACAATTTTTTTTACTGTTTTTCTGTTTTCAGGGTACCAGATAAGCTGCAAAATGTTGGAGAACATCTGAAACTAAAATGTTTCCTCATGATTGTCTACACAAGTCACTCAGTTTGAACTTTTGTTTAGTGATTGTTGGCATGCACGTGTTGGCCAGGTTTTGTTTACTGTTGACCTGAATTGTTGAAGTTTTGTTGAGTTTAGCAGTTCAAATAACTGTTGGGCAGAAGGCACAAACCTAGGGCGCCATCATAGTATCTCAATTTTATGAGTAATATGTAATGTAGAATACATGATAGATAACGCTTCATAGACAATACCAAAACATAAAACACAATGCTCATTACATAATAACTTCTATAATGCGTAAGAAATAATACATACTCATGTGAAATTCAATAGATATTGAGCAAAATATTGTAAATAATAAAATGTACTATTCTATGCTCAAAACATAACACACAACACGTAATATACAGTAAATGATACACCAAACATAACACACAGTACATAGTGCACAACACAAAGGGCTTATTACATAAAATGATAGACAATATTTAGTGTACAATAAGTAGTATATATAAGACCGTACATAATACAACCATACGAAATGTTTAACACACAAAAGTCACATAGGTTTCCTGAGCTGTTTCAAAGAATCCTTATTAACCAGTTTATGAAATGACCAGGTTTATGACTTTAGCCAGATCTGCATCAGGAGAGAACATCTTTGAAATACACAATCGTTCTATTGTTATGAAAGCAGGTAAATTAGTTCTTGAAATGGTAACTGTTCGATTTCTTTAAAGATGGCATGATAAATAATTTTTGTCGTCTTTGACGACGTAGACTCATAGATCTTCGACAAACCGAAACTCAATTTCGTGGTGGCGCTTGTGCAAGTAAAACTTTGTACAACAAGTCAAGCACTAGGCCCTGCTGCGAACATAATTTTTTTAAACCACCCACCTTGCACGTGGGTTGCAAGAGAAAGTGACAAATTTCGTGCCAAAATAGTTTATTTTAAAATTGCGGCGTTTTTATACTCTTTTGTCTTCATTTAAATTAGCCCTACTACCACTAGCCGCGTTTTTGAGCTTAACTTTCAAAAGAATATGTTGCCAAAAACGAGGGATAATTTGGCTCCATTGGAGCCACTGAGCAGAGAGGTTAAAAAACGAAGATGTAAGATGGTTGGTCACGTGTTGAGGCAAGATCGGGAGAGTGATTGTTACATAGCAATGACCTGGGCACCAGAAGGACGACGGAAGTTAGGAAGGCAAAAGACAAGATGGAGAATGAAAGTGGAGCAAGAGAGAGGCGGGGTGGGGTGGAGATCATGGAATGAGGTGCGGGTCAAAGTGATTGACAGGAAAGGGTGGCCCTATGTGCCACCCAGGCATAAAGAGGACATGATGAGAATGATGTTTAAATGATGGGGATGATGATATGAGGAAGATGCTATGATGATGATGATGATGATATGAGGAGGGCTAATTTGAACACAGAAAAAAATATCGCTGCCATTAGAATAGGGTCAATGACAAGTGAGTATGATAACTAAACCCTTTCTGGAGCCTAATTGGTTAATTAAGCCGGCGCTTACCTACGATTTACGTAATGCTAAGCGAATAAAAGTCTTTGGCTCGCCCTGGACAGAACACTAATCCATCGCAGGCTGAGTCGACTGAAACAAGTCGGTTAAAGTGTCGAACTCAAGGGCACAAAACAGTGGTCTGACCGGGACTAGAACTCGCAGCCATATAAGATTACGGGTCAAACACGCTGACCGCTCGGCCATTTCCACCGGGGGAAAATTAGGTGAACTTTCCTGATCCTTGTCTGAATTTATTCTTGAGCTTTTGTTTTGTGTTTACTAGATCAATAATGCAACCCTAGTGTTGACGGAAATAGTTGAAAAGAAACAATTTTGTTTGCTGTTTATCATGGAGATAAATAACCGAACGATACTTATGCTTTCGGAAGGAAACAAAATGATCTACCATTTTGCAACAACTACTTAATGTGTCGGGGATGCGTTTGAATTTGATCAGGGGCACGTGACCAAGAATCGACCAATGACAGTGCTCATTTTGTTGAGTGAAAATCTAGGCATATAACAAAATACAGTACAACACAACACTTCACAATACAGTACAACACACTCGATGTTTTTCTTTCAATCGCTGCCAGTAGCCGTACCACTAATAGCATTACTATACGAAAAAGACCAAAAAACCCGGAAGGAGAGGGGGGAGGGATAGGGGCTGCAAACACTAAAAAGGCCAACTAAAAAAAGTTTTTAGAAATATTTATTTCCGTTTTACAAATTTCGGTATTTTTTAAAAACACATACATTCTATGCTGCACTACTGACTATATAACTTGATACTAAAGTTAATTTTTCCATTTTAAAAATGTTTCGTTTTCTTACCCGATGCTGGGGTTCTTAGCTCCACTGGAACTAATTATGGCATTACAATCAAAATTTTGCAAATGAACGCTGTTAGAGAAACTACATTTTTTATTCTTCTCATTATAGTTGGGTGTCGAGGGCCAAATAATTTCGAAATTGTATTAATGGCCAAAAAAATGTACAAAATCAAATTATCGTAAATGAGATAAGAGGCTGATCTACGACTACGACTCTTCGAATTTCTGCATTTTGTTTCTGTTGTAGCTATCATTTTTAAGTTAAATCAACAGGGTGAAGCCCGACGCTATTTTTCAGGGCGTATTACGTATCCCTAACAATTAGGGAGTTTAAAATACAATTCATCTTTGCATTTTGATCACGAATACCTAATTTACTTTCTCTTTTGTCCGAGTTTCTAAACAGAAAATGACGAAAGTGTTTTTGTAAAAGGTAAACAAAGATGACAAATTTTGTGTTAGCCGTTCAAATACTTCAAAATTGAGCTATTTACGAAGTGCGACGGCGAACAGCAAATTCCATTCATTGTATTCACTATGGTTTTCTGCCGTCGTCTTAAGCGTACTCGTATCTTAAGGTCGCAATAACCTGCTTTCTGCGCTCTTAAATTATAAAAGTTTTACTAGATATGCTTAATCATCGCTTTATCCGAAGTCGTATATACCTTTAATTCTTAAAATGAAATATTCAGTTTTATAAAAATAAGTTTTACTTTTTCTCCCCGATTGAGACGTGTACGTCATGAAAACAACGTTAACTAGCGCCGTAATACGGCTTTAAAATTCGTAACACTACTGCTGTGAAAATTTTTCTATTTCTTGAAATAAAACGTTTCGGTAAATTTATACTGGCAGAAGAAAGAGAGAGGAAAAACCTTACTGCTACAAAAAAATGGCTGTATACACGCTGGAAGAAGCCCCATTCTCTAGAAAGTCGGGAGGGAAAACCGTTTGCCGGTTCAGTAGCGGAGGGACATAAATCATAAGCCTCGTCCCAGTCTCACTCTTCCCCATCAATGAGAGAGCCTGGGTTCGATATTAATAAAGTTTTCGCTCGTTTTCCTTTCCTTCTCTTCAATGACCATCTACCAATAATCTTAAAACTTACAAAAATTACAAAAATCGCAATTTTAAAATACTATGTAAGATCTTGTTATCTAATTTCATTTACTCTTCGGCTTCTCTTTGCGAGCGAGCAAAGTTCAGAAACACTTGTTCCAGCGTTGTTTGACTGACAGAATAGTCCTCAATTCCGTAATCGAGTTTATTGCGCTCGATAACTCCAAATATCTGAGCCCACGATATGTTTGGATCGCAGATGTGATAATGAACCATTCCTTCATGCTCGTCCTTGAGGACGCTACCAGGAAATGAGCCCTCGATGAACTGTTTCAGCGGTCGGGTGTCAGTAATCAAAGGCGAAGGCGCTATTTTGGCCAGCAAGGTGTAGCCTTCTCCAAATTTGGTCTTTAGGTGTTGGGTGCTTCCGAGGCATTTGAATCGGCCGTTCACCATTATAGCAAGACGCGTACACAGCGCTTCGCATTCGTCCATACTGAGGGGAGAGGGGTGAAAATCAGTTAGTTTGTGAGTTTATCTCGAGGCCGATTTACACTGTGCTTTTTGCTTACAATTGATGCATGCAACTCGCTTACGTCATACATACAACACGAGTTGTTTCGTGTAAATCATGACTAAAACTATCGCATGCAATTCAAAAAAAGTTGTAGAATTTTGAAACATGTTTTAAAGTTGTATGCAATTTCGACGTTTTTTCAACAGAATTATCTGAGTGGTGGGGTCTGTACTCTACTTCGCAGCCGTCGTGGCTTCCAAGGCTTTCAAGTATTAGCTTTAATTATAAAAAACCGTCCCTGATCTGTTCTTCGCTTCAACCACTCTTTTACCCACATAGATTTTACATCAGTGTTGTCTGTCAGTTTTTTCGTCGCAAGACAATTACTATTATAGTTAATAGTGCAGTTTTCCGGGTGTCCGGAATTTTTACGGGAAAGTTGCCCGCGTTTAAATGAACGCTAAAATATGTTGCAGGCGAGCTGCGTGCAATAATTGTAGGTAGGCAAGCACAAGTTGCACCGTGTAAATCGGCCTTTAAGGAGTCCTCGGCTGTGGAACATTGTGGGTCTCAAATAAAACTCTTGTCAAGTCTGATTCCATAAAGCAGCTCAAATTTGATAACTCTGAGCTTATATCCTACACCAAGTATTTAGTTTGATCATACCCACGGTTTGATTATATAGAAACAACCAAATAGAGTCGTCCTTGAGTGGCAGATGTGAGAATAGATCACATAGTGAGGGCTTTATACCACTAGAAATGGTTTCGCCAAGTCTCTATATATATTTTACTCACACAAACAGCACTCAAGGACACCTTTATTTGGTAATTTCTAGGCTTTGGTCGAGCCCAACTGCCCTTAAAATCATACGCCCAAACTCTCAGCTGGCCCCGTAGCTCAGTTGGTTAGAGCGACGAAGATCTCTTTCGTAGGTTGTGGGTTTGAATCCTACCCAGGTAAAAGATTTTTTCTCTTTCCTTTGTGTGGGTCTTTGGGGTTCTTTGTCGATGCTTTAGATCGGCGAAACTTGGATTCTCTGTTTCTTGGGGCAAGGCCTCACTCGATTCTATATGCTCAATAAAAACAGTTTGGCAAATATCTTGCGCTGTGCACCGTGAAAGGATGGAAGTGACTGGCATATCAGACTGTTAGTGCTTCGCCTGAGTAAAGAATACCAACTACTTCCTGTAACTATAATGTTTAATCAAACGGTGGCCAGAGAAATTCGGGAAAGATTTCACGCGCGATTTACCAAACTTTTCAATTATCACTTTTGTGGTAAAGAAAGATTTATCAGCAAACCATTTGAGAGGTTAAGCACCGCGCAAACGGCAAACCGTCTGCTGTTTGCTGTCCCGTACTAAGCTTAACGTACAAGGGCGCGAGCCCGGTGACTAGTTTCCAATCTAACATAACCTTAAAAAACCGGGAACGACGCACGACAAGCGCGCGAAAAAGTGTCACGTGACCTCCCGTTCGCGAGGGAAAAATGATTACGTGATGCTTAAACTCTAACATTGTCCTACATACAATACGTGGAGAGATCAAGTTAGCAATAGCATACAATGTTTTATTGTCACAGAAATATATTGATAAGAATCATAGCTAAGAATTAAGAGTCATAACTTCGTTCTCCCAGTTACACTTTCTGCATTTAATATGCCACCAACCTGTGAGACGTGATGACGATCGAGCGGCCCTCGGCCCGAACTTGTGAAAGCGCATTCCATAATAGTCTCCTGGCTACAGGGTCCATTCCTGTGGTAGGCTCGTCAAGGAATACAACAGGCGGATCGCCGACCAGAGCGATAGCTGTACTCAATTTACGCTTGTTTCCACCACTGAAAGGAAAAGAGGAAAATAAATCAAATTGAACCAATAACTAGCGATTACGAGATGTTTGAGGGAATTACAGATGGGTAATGATATGATTGAAGTACATACCACATAAAGGACGTCACAAACAAGCCAAAAAATATAACTACTGTTAATCATCTATGTCACATGTAATCCCACGCAATAAAAAAGCAATGGCAGTCACTTGAAGGGCTTTTTTTGTCGAATTCCGAGTTTTAAAGAAAGATCACTGGCCGCAGAAACTTTTAGAAGTTTCAACTGGATAAGTTTGCCCACTCGGCTTCGCGCCCATTTACAAAACATCTTGTTACAATTTTTCTGGCCGGCTATCTTGAATTATTTATTATAGTAGACTGTCGCATACACAATGGGTAGATGTAAATTACATAGAGTTTCGGCAGAAGTAAAGAGAGTTAAAACAAAAAATAATAAGACAAATTAGCAATACACAAAAAGATCTACATTAACATGAAAAATTTGTTTATTTATAATCTATAAACTATTTACATCTATCCACTTTGTATGAGACAGCCTATTGAAATAGATATTTTCAAGCTTAGAAAAATTACCAACCCACTGTATCGATGGTTCGATCGAAATATATCTTGGAACATCAAAATGTTGTCCTATTTCTTATACGGATCACAAGTCTGCTTCTATTACCACCTTTAAGTAATGAAGTTAAAGCCTGTGGTTTCAGTTGGAACTGCAGTAGACAAGTTCTTAGGTAATGAAGTGGAGAGCAGTCTCAGTTAGAGCTACAGCAGACAAGTTCTAAGGTAATGAAGTTGACGACAGTGGTTTCAGTTAGACCTACCTGTAAGATTTTGACACTTTGTCAGCATGATCCTCCAGCAGCAACATTTGTATCAGGTTCTTGGTAACTTCTGGTATTAAGCTTTCCGGTACACCGCGCAATCTTGCATACATAAACAGCAATTCCCTTCCGGTCATTTCGCCAATCAAAGCATCAAACTGTGGGCAGTAGCCAAGACGCTGACGAACCTTGAACAAAAAAAAACAGGTCGTCTCGTTCTTCCTCGACTCAGTTCAAGAAAAAAAAACCCATAAATTTACGCACATGAACTAAGTAGCACAAAACACAACACCACGTTAAATCTTAAAGCAATCAAGACATTTTTCGTTGCATATTTCGTGGTATAAACAACATGTTTTGGTAGCATTTACTGCCTTAATCAAAATGCTGGTAAGTGATGATCTATGAACAGTTCCAAGATCTATGGTACAGATCTGTGTTCGTCTATTTTTAGATTTTTAGTGCCATTATCAAAATGCTTGTGAGTGGTGATTTATGAACTGTTCCAAGATTTATGATATGGATCTTTTTTTCACATCAGTACTGATTAGCATTCTGGTGATTGTAGAAGATTCTGGCGAAACATGTCAATATACCACGAAATAAACCTAAAACTGATTAGCGTGGAAAACTGGCAAGTTTCGTGGTAACAGGTCCCATAAACTTTATTGTAACGAGAAATCCTTGTCTCGGGGAAGTTTATTAAAACAACCAAAATTGCAAAGTTTAGTTTCACACCGAAAATGGAGAATGAAAAAAACCGTTATGTATTTTTTTAAGCAAAGGATTATTTCGAAGTCCTTGTCCTTTACACTTTTTCTGTTTTCTCTAGGATTTCGGAGGCTTTGTTCTTGTAAGCGAACTCGGAGGAAACGGTCAGAGATTTTTTCCAGCAAAAAGAAAACTCCTCCACCGGATGCTATTACTAAAATCCAATAGATGATGCTAACGTTACAACCTACATAACCAAGGCAAGTGATCTGCTCCCCAGAAAAGTTGTAGATCAGCGGGTAAAGCATCTGATCGGTAATCACAGGGTCTTGAATTTGATTCCCGTTAGGGACTAAGTAGTTTTTTTTTCGAGAAAAAGAAGCTTGTGACCGATGTATTGGAACGTTCTATTCCCTTTGGCATTAAGGCAAAACTGATAGTTTCAAACAAGGATTATGTTCAAGCTGTGAGTGTGTATTCTACCACAGTAGCAAGTTCTCTTTACAATTGTGCCAGTCTTTTTATTTATCTATCCATCTAGATGGTGTTCACAAGCGAGTGCCATCATCTTCAACTTGAAAGATATAGTAGGTGCTGGATGAGATTTCTGAAACAAAATGGCTCTAAACAAGTCGCGCTTGTCGTACCTTGCTCATATTTTCACGTATGTCATACGAGTCCAGGACAGCAGTTCCTGACGTCATGGTTTCATCTCCTGTCAACATACGAAATGTTGTAGTTTTACCAGCCCCGTTTATTCCTAGAAGGCCAAAGCATTCTCCCTGAGAGATACCAAGAGACAAATGGTCGACGGCGGTAAGCGGTACGGACAGAGCTAAAACAAGAAAAAGGAAGTAAATTAATCAAAACACAAAGGGGTGAATGAGAAGACCAAATTGAAAACTACTGATAACTTTACCCGAAAAGCATGAACAGCTGCCTTTGTTCCTTTCACGGAAGACCTTGGTTAGGTCTTTAATAGCAAGGATATCTGGTAGAGCTTCGCCGGACATTACTCTCTGCTTTTCTGCCATTACGTCATCATCTTCTGGAAGATTAGTTTCAATAGAGTGATAGCTCCAGCTGCTGCCTCCACAGCTACACGCACAAAAACGGTTCCACGTAAGTCTAAACACATCGTATTCAATCATTAAAACAAGAGTAAAGAAGACAACTCCCTCGATTGCAAGAAAAACTAAGTATCTTCCAACACCAGGGTTGTCCCAGGCAAGGTAATCTGTTTGAAACTGCAACGCATCTCCAGCAGTTTTACGAATTTCTCTGTCACAAATTTTGACGCTGGCCATGGGGAAGGTCTTTAAACACATGTTAAGAAGCTTGTTGTAAATACTGATGCTGTTGTAGTTGTTGAAGATATCGGAGATTCCTTGTCCGAGACAGTAGTTTGGTAAAACAAGGAAGGCCCATTTAAGAGCTCTAGCAACATCTAGGAGGTCCAGCTCCGGAATGCTGAGAATGTTGACTGTCATAAGTGTGGCAAGACCAGTCAAGATATTAAAGATTGCTAGAACAACAAAGGCTGTGGACGGTGTCTTGAACACGAAGGAGAAAAGGTACATTAAAGGGATTACTCCCCAGCCGTACATCACCATCACCAGGAACACATAACCAAGACGAGTTCCTAAAACATAAGAAAAAGCCAAAGCTTCAATCAAAAGGAACACGACAACTCCTAAGCAGATAAAGACAAACAACAAAAAACATACTTCATTTCTTAAAGTACAATATAAAACATAATTCGAAATCGTTATAGTTAAAACAAGTGAAGGTTATTGTCACCCAGAATAACTTCGATGTTGAACAAGCTGGGTGACATGTAACAGTTACTTAAACTTGGTGGGTGATCAGGGGGGAAAATACAATAAAACGCAGTAGAAACACAGAAAACATAAAAACTAAATGAGTTTAGAAAAAGCAAAAATAACAAAATATGTATAAATAATGAAAGTAACAATCTAGAGCTTTAATGTATAATCACACACATGTAGGCAAAAAGATGGAAAGTAAACGAGTTCTTAGTTTTGACGAAAAACTGAATGTTATTTAGTTCCTAATTGTTTTAAACTATATCAATATTTTGAGATTAAACTAGGTTTTAATCTGACTTTAAACAAACAAATAGATAGTGGCTTGAGATCAGACGAAAGTGAGTTTCACACTTTACTACAAGAGAATATCATATCAAACTTTCCACAGTTAGTTCTTATTCCTGGAAATGAATAAGCGAGCTGGGAAGACAGTCTCGTGTTGTGGCTGTGCACTTTGCTGGTTGAAATAAAATAGTTGTAAAAAACTGCAGGAAGTAACTTATTCTGGAATTGAAACAACAAATAAACTTACAGAAAAAGTGATTAGGTCGATCAACTTAAGCAAGTTTGTTTGTTTGAAAAGTGGACTGGAATTATCATCAAGAATGTATTACTCGAATGAAACATTTTTGTAATATTGAGCAGAGGAAGTACATCTTTGGTGTGCCCTTGGTAACGTCTTCACGTTCAGCGTTTTCAGCCATTTGTACACAGTTTGAATACACCTTCACACCAAGCAGTCCTTTCCAAAATACCTTGCGATTTTTAATTAATTAAAATAAGTAATAGAGCGTTTTTGCACCTCCCCCCATTTCAATGTTGGTCCAACACTGTGATCATGTTTTTGTGAGTTAAAAGCAACATTGTATGGGGGAAGGGGGGACTCTGCCCAAAAAAATTCAATATACAAAATTTAAAAAGTCTCAACTAATTTGGCCCAGGTTGAGGTTGGAAAAAGAAAAATATTTTTTTCGATTTTTCATAAGTACTTTTATTTGGCGTATGTGTTTCGACTTTATCTGAAGCACGGTAAATCAAAATCAACTTTGCCGTCTTAAAAAGACAGAGAGCTACTCAGACATTTAACATACTTTTCGCTCCTTGTTGCTTTTAGAGTAATGTAAACAAAGTTGACATAAGAAAACGAGGTCCGTACGTCAACTTATGGAACGCAAAATGACCAATCACAGTGCGAGAAATCACTGATCCGTATAATGTAATAGGTAACACCCTACCTTGGAATGCGGGGACGTCAAATGCAACAAATAAGATGAGAAGGGTGCAAGAAGGAATCAGAAAGTTGATCATATCCCACAGATAAGCGGATGTCCAATAGCTGACCGGGTCTACTCCATGGACAAACTGCACGTGTTTAGCCTTGTTCGACCGCTCTTGTACCAGAAATAAGATAAAGCTGGAAGCCAGAAACGCCATTGAGAACAGCAACGTGAAGGAGATAAGAAAACCCGTGGCGTTCCTGCAAATAATGTACGAACTGTTGTCACTACAATACTTCGTAAAACGCGTTTGATCATAAAAATAAATATTAAAAACACACTTTATAAATCCTAAACTTTAATACCAGTATCATCACCTCCTGTATAAAAACTCAAACTCAAGTATTAGTATTTATCTTCTAGGAACACTTTAAAATACAATCCACGCGTTTTAAACGTCTTGCACTAATCGTTTAGTTTTGGGCATGAGTCTAACAACCAGTTTTGAAGTCAATCTGTGGACAGACTGACTTGCAGTCTGCTAAGCGATGGATGTTCTTGTGAGCACGAAAAAAACTGCATTTCTGTTATCATTAACAGAGCACATACCGGCTGAGGTCGTTGATCTTGTCTCTAGCCGAGCGTGGTAGTGGGTGATTAATGGTGGTGAGTTGAACGCCACTTCCGACCACAGACCTGAAGACTGCGTTCTGTACGGCCGCCAGGGAAATAGCAATAGAGTGAAACGGCTGGTTGTTAAACCACGCAGTGATGTTAACTATAGTAATGAAGAAAACATCATTACTACAACATTCACAAAAATAACTGATAGTAACAAGGCATCCAGGTATCCCACAGTAATTGGCGCAAGCTTTTGTGGCGACCCTGGCAAATATATTTTTTTCTTTCTTCTTTTATAAAAATTGATGGCGAACTGAAGCTAAATGAATTTATAAAGTTTTGACATAAACTCCTACACTTTGACATAAAAAAAACTTGTACAAATCTTTGTTTGAAGCCTAATCCTTACTCTTTGGAGTGGGACGAAACTAACCGGTGGTGCCATTTTGGTCAAAATTTGCGGCAAGGAGATCTCTACGGTTAAAGTAGCCAACTCCATCGCTTTTTGCCTTCCGGAGAAGATAGCTCTGCATGTCTTCATCACCGGAAACCTGAACTGTTTGGCTCTGGCTTCCCTCGAACTGATTCACATACTCTTGATACAACTCATGAGACTTCGCCGTTCTGGAAGAAAATAAAAACCTTATGCAACGAGGCTGACAACGACAATGCCGACGGCAAAAAACAATGTTGAATACATTCAATAGCTGCACATTGGAAAAAACCGTCTGTTTTCATATGCCGTCATCCTCACCGTCTTCGTTGTTTTAGCTCCATAATGTTTGATTAAGTACTCCTTTTCTGCTAAAATGACTCAAAAAATTTTTCGGGTGGTTTATAATAAACTTTCAGCCAACCAAATATCCTCGATAAAAAGGACGAAAAGCCAATGTTTTAGATGTTTTGAAAATGTAAGGGTTTTCTTTCAAGGCTTCAGTGAAAACGTCCTCGGAGCGACAGGCGAAAACTTGCAACTTCTAAAAATCCTACTACTTCTACCAGTGATTAGCCCTAGAATGGGAGTAGAGATTTGGGCGTCCCTCGAACAAGAGACATTGAAAGGACGTAATCAACAGGCATTATGCTTGTTGACGTCAAACTAGTCAATTTCACCCCCAAGCCCAACCTCGTACCCAGGCTCATTTCACTCTCGTGAAAGGACCCTGGTTGTGGCTGGTCACGTGTCACGCGGAATCCG
>JAOBAT010095770.1:0-16783 GCA_026413305.1 Hydrozoanthus tunicans | reverse complement strand
AGTTTGGTATCTTTGGGGGGGGGGGGCATGTTTCATCACGGGTAGATATCTTTTTATGGTATCTTTTAGGGGTTGAAATTCTGGTTGACCATGCCCAGTTTGGTATCTTTTGGGGGTAGAATTATATTTTTACTGCAAGCACACCCCCCTCCCCTTCTCCCCCTCCCCCATACCTGGCACTTGCTCAAAACAATAAATGTGATCCTCTCCTGATCCTTGGGATAAAAAAAAAATAGTCGAACAGTCCTGAGGGAATATATTTCCGGTAATCACTATTTCATGCTATGCTTCAACTTTCACTGAAGAGAGTTTCCATCCATTTCATTTTTGATTGTTTTCTCTTCAAAATAAAGCTAAACGATAGAAGACAAAAATGAGAGAAAGGATTCACACATCTAGCTCTAAATAGAGAAATCGTAATCATGCACAATGATAAAAGAGATTTAAAAATATGGTTTGATCCTGACTAAAAAGTTTATACAAGGACGTTCTAGTTTTGATGCATTCGGCTTACAAATGCTACTTATTCACACTTGAAGCACTCTAAATTCCCAATGTATATGAACCTTTAGTCTTTGTTTTTGTTTTTCCTCGCCCTTTTTCTGTCCTTTAGATTATGAGTTTGCCTCCTGTTTTCACTATAGATTTTCTTTCCCGGGAGATCGAAAATCCAAGCGCGTTCTACAAATCATAAATGAAAGACTGGGAAGAGGAAATGGCATGGACGCGCGGACGGGAACTAAAAGGAATAGAGCGAGGGCGGCGTCTATTTTCACTACCTACCCATCTCATTGGCAATCACTTTTGGCATGACTTTTAGCCACCTCTTTACTAATCTCTAATATCTCTCCCACATTTACAGTTTACTCCGACAATAGAGTATTGTCCGAAACGTCAATACTTTCCATTTTCCCACGGTGTTCTATTCAAAATATTTAACATACCCGTGAGAGTTCATTATGTAAAATGTTTGGCACTGTTTATATTTGACTTAAAAGTTTTTGTTGAAACAAAATTGAGGAATGTTGCTGTGGGTTCATTGAAATGTTTGAGTTGCAAGTTTTATGGAGCTAGTTATCCAAAGAAATGTAACCATCAACGTAACGTTTTACCATCATCTTAATTCTTATAAAACTTTTTAAAAAGTTTAAAATCTCCAAGTTAGAACACAAGAAATTATCAAGCACTGAGCACTTTGTTTCTTGTCACCGACTGTTGATTCAAAAACTTGAAAAATAGCTTTTCCGGAAGTGACGTCTTTGGCGGAAGCATGACAAGCACCAGAGTTGCGTCCCACGTGTGCCGCTTGCAAACGGGACCGTTGCAGTAGAGTAGGTTCAGCGTTGAAACCTTACGTTGCCACTTTTAAGTGATTCTCATTTTTCTTTGCAATTGAGCTTGTAAAATATGGACAGAAAATTGATGTACGTGCAGATACGATGTCACCGAGCAGAGGAACAGAAGCAGCAAAATGAAGGTTTGAAGGGCTGATTAAATATCAGTTTTCAGTTGACGCAAGGCGACAAGATATAACCAGAGCTAACGCTTCCATAACATTGTTTTTTAGAAACTGAAGCAAAAAAAGATTCAAGTATCAACAAGCTGAAGGTAGATTCGCTTTATTGGTACTTAAAATCCTAATTAGAGCGTTTTGGCGAACTTGATAAGTAACACCTTCTTCAACAGTTTTCCTCTTGCAGATGAGAGCGTCAGTGTGGTATTACTGAAGGATAGCTTCTGAATTAGCTGTTCAACATCATTAGTTAGTTATTTCAATTTACAGAAGACAAGTAAACTAAATCAGCTCCCTGATCATAAAAGGGAGCTAGCTGCAAATCGTTTCATGTTCATTCACCAAGAATTTTGGACGTGACATTGTAGTTCTTGCACCTATTAAAACCGCGGAGTTTTGTGTTGCAGAAACTGCGGCAGCTGGAACCATTTTCAAAATGACGGCCCCGATTTTATAAGTATTTCGTTCGAGACATGACACCTTTGCATACTTTTGGTTTGAGAACAGATGTGTGTAATAGAATCTTGGCATTTGAAGTCGTCTAGTCTAAATCTTGAAGTTATTAACTTCTAGCACAGGGGCGAATAAATACATTTTGTCCAAATCTGTCTGAGAAAGTCTTTGGAGATTCGTAGTGTGGTTCCAATGAACTCTAAAAATATGTCATCAGACATCACCTTCAGAAGATTCTTGAGATTTTTGGTTCAATGACAATGAAGCTGGCGACCTGACACGTATGTTTCTATATATATCTGAACTCGATCTTTATAAAGCTCTTTTACCAGTAGTTTTAAGACGTATTGGGGCGATGACGCTTTCACAAATCGTTTTAAATGCACATATTTGGTTTAGGGTTTTATCACTATAATCATGGTCTTTAATACTACAGTTGAACTCTGACAACTTGAACCCTCGGTAACTCGAATTCTCCGCTCACTCGTAGCAAGACTGATTTTCACATGTATTTACTGTAGTTTTAACCCCTTTAACACAAAGCCCAAATAATTCAAAGTAATTTCTGTTTCCCTTGGCAGTTCGAGTTATCAGGGTTCAACTGTAAAATTATTGCCGGCTAAATTTCCTTACTCACCCATACTTAATTATGGATTCTATTATGCATATAAAGCTTAACCAAAATATCGGACTTAAATCTCGCTTTACGAGTAAACAAAAATTCTCAAAACCACTGTTAGGGTTAGGAGTAATGGTGAGGGCTGGGGTAAAGGTTATATTGTTTAATTCCCGAAACGAAGATGTGGAGTTTGGCGTCCATTACATACTGTATGCATAGCTAAGTATGGGTGAGTACGGAGATTTTACATTTTTGCCTTTAATGGGGACGATGATGCTTTAACAAGTCATTTCAATTCATGCATATGTGGTTTATGATTGTTCCTTTGGAGACCATTCATTATTTATGCAAGTGGTTGGGCTGGCAAGATTCTTGACCTCAAACTTCTTGACCTCAACCCAAGGGAACTAAAAAATCTCATGGCCTCTCTAGATGTAATTTGAAAAGTAGATAGACTTCCACATTTGTTTGTACTTTTTCTAATGACCCACCCCTTGAGTGTCACAAATAATAATTTATCATTACCCACCCCGTTCTTGCCAGCCCACCTCCAGACATAAATAATGAGTGGCCCTTAACCTTAATTGTTAAATTACTAAGGAGCTAAATGAAAGAACTTTTGTTTTAAGTAATTGAACCCCAAGGGCATTAATATTTTTGGATGTGTGTGTGTGTATGTATGTGTTTTTTTATACTTTTATGCTTAAACTTAAGTTTCCTCTAGCAAGTAAATGCTTGGGATTTTTTTGGTGGGGAGGGGGTCATACATGGGTATGTGTTAAACTGGCAGAAGGAAAAATATTCATTTACCAAAAAATTGCATGTGATTTATTGACCTAGTTTTTCTTGTTCAGGTTCTCTGTAATTGTAACAGATCAGTAGAGCAGATAAGGTGCGCACAGTGCAAATATAGTTACCAGGGACGCCGACGGCTTGGATGCCCTGTCCATCCAAATGTGATACATCTGATGGACCAAGCAGTCTGCCCCATATGCAAAAGAGCTTTATAATTCAAAATTGAGAAAGACAGACAAGTAAGGATCGCACAGGCTGAAGTTATATTGTAAGTGGAGTAGTTAAATGAAGACAAACTCTCCGTTGGCATTAGATGGTGATTGTGTTCTAGGCCATGAACTTTGTTAAAAGTTCTGGTTTCCAGTTTTTCCAGCCGTCTTATATAATACAAATTAGTCATGTAAAAATGGCTAATATTAAGTTATATAGTTGTAAGTAATAAGTATATTCCTTTTTTCTGTTTTGGTATTGATAATTATCTTTTTAGGTAATTTTTCTTCTTCTATTCATCAGGACTTCAACAATACCTGTGCATTGTCTTTGACATGTGTTGTTTTTTCAAATAGACTAATTTTTTAGATCTACAACTACCTAATTTTCTTTTTAATTTTTTTTTTCATTGTGCATTTAATTTCCAGCTGTGTTCATTAATAGTTACTAGCAACAGAGTAAGTGTCAAAAGCAGTTGCCATGGCTACTAAGTTTTCCTGAGAAATTTAAAATCTATAAGGATCTTCAGCATTGTGGATAGAATGCTAGGACAATGGCAGGAAACAATAGTGAATACAATAAATGCATTTTGGAATGCACCTTCTGCTCACCTGTACATCATCATCATGAAAATTAAAACATATGTGAAATTTAACCTTGATTTGGAAATTATTATGACTAAAAAAAGAGAAAATTTACCAATTTTTATTCATCTTTAAGGAATGTGTAGTGTCTTTTCTATTTGTTTGATATAACAAAAGAGAAGCAACCAAGCCATTTGAGATTAAAAAGGGCATTCAAAAAGTGTGTTTTTGTAGACTGTTCTTATCAAGTTTCTGTCCTCGTTGCTTAAGGTCCCTCATGTTTGTTAAGGCATAGTATCAATACTAAAGGTAACCCAGCATTAATACAGACCTTGGATTGATCACTGTTTAATTGTTTAAGTAGAAACAGGGTTTAAAACTAATTTTTGAGGTCATTTGCCCCTTTGGGCAACTGCTTTCGTTTTAGTTCCCCCCCAAAAAATGTGCTTGCCCTGTCTTAAAAAGGAGTTGTCCAGTTAGATTTAAAAATTGTTTACAATAACGAACGCATGTGCATTCATGACTGCTGAAACCATGTGACACTTAACAGTATTCTCCCTGACAAGCATAGAAAAGCATGCAGCAACTTTCAAGGTGTTTAACAACATTCAAAAGCCCTTTTTTCTTGGTTTTCTCTTATTTTTTATCAGTGCTAAAACTGATGAATTCACTTTTTCTTCCATGTCCAAGAGTCCCTTCAGTTGCCCTGCATACAGAAAGCCTGTTGCCCACTGGGGTAACTGGCCTAAAGATTTTAGTTGCCCAAGCTAAATCTTACATTTCCAGGCATTGGGACACCCATTAGTTTTGAACACTGAGAAACCAATAGTAGTTTACTTATCAATGAATTTAAACTGATATTTATTTATAAGAAAATGATTGTTAAAAAACCTACCATTGTTTTTAGTTTAAAAACACTTAGTATTAGTTTTGCTTCTTGCTGTCTATCACTCAACAGACTGAGTAGGCTAGCCAATCAGATTGAAAATTACATTCGTTTTAGTATATGAGTTGGCTTCTACTAAAAGATTTTAATCTCTGACTTTCATCTCTAGTTTTTGCTTGTAAAACATAAAGTAGGGTAAATATCTTGAGTTAGTAGTGATAGAAAATGCCATCCACTGAACAGTGTTCCAACAAGTTAAAACAATAACTATTATGAAACTCTTGTTCCCTTATGAGTTATCATAAATATTCACGAGATTATGGATGTGAATGTAAGTTCACATTAATTTTATAACACAAACATGCAACATAGAAACAACTTTGGATGCTGACTACATCTTGCTTCTTTTGTTTGATCAAATCTCATTTTCTCATTACCAAATGTCTTATGCTGTATATGTTATGAAAGGAGAAGTAAGATGTTGATAACTGGTTAGAACTGAAATGGCAAAAAAAGTTTTGAATAATGCTATGTGTTATATTTTTCATCAAATAAGCTACATCTGATTTCATTTAGGCAAAAGCAATAATGTCTGGTTTATAAGAAATAGAGCCTTAAAAATTGGATCCCACCAAGAGCATGTTTAGGACACATTTAATGGTAGTCATGGCAACAGATTTGTTCAAATAATCAAAGGCTCTCAATTATATCCCAACAATGATGCATGCACATATTCTTTCGATTAACATTTTGCCATGATTTTCAAATTTGGTTGGGGTAGACCGACAAGGTAAAAAGTATTTGGAGTTGTGGAAAAAGACTGCCTGGTTACACACAGTAGGTAGCTTTTTTTTGCAATGCTAGAATCTAAATATTTAATGCACACTGCAATTTTTTGAAAGAATTCTTTTGAATCATTGACTTTTAAACTGTTTAGTGTGTAATGGCTTTGGCAACATTTTTTTTAGATATTTAAACAATTCTCAGTGCATCAAGGTAAATGGTTGAGAGTCTATTATTCTTGAGCAGTATTTCTTAGTTATGTTGACTGTAATTAGTTACCAAAGAACAGCTTGTAACAGCTCTCAACCATAAAAGGAGTTGTGATAGACGTTCGAAATAAATATTATGTTAGAACGGCTTGAAATGAAAAAACAATCCATACTCAACTCCACAGCTCTCAACCATAAAAGGAGTTGTGATAGATGTTTGAAATAAATATTATGTCTGAACGACTTGAAATGAAAAAACAATCCATACTCAATTCCATGGCTTGGCCAGTTGATTACATGCATGCCCGAGTAGCTACAATGCAAGAAACAGGGGCAATTGTGGACAGCTGTTTCTACCTAAACCTTTCTAGCTGTTTTTACCTAAACCAAGCTCCCACATGAACAAAGTGGGGTCTAAGACTTTATTTAAAGCAGTTCTCTGAACTCACATTTGTAGCTCTTTGCTTGTACAGCTGAAAAGCAGTATCGTACTGGTGAGTCCTACCTAAGAGAACAAAACAGTTGTCCGTGGTTGCTCCTCTTACTTGTATTGTAATTGCACAGGTGTAGCTGGTTGTGCACATGTATCTGTTAAGTCCACACTCAACTCCAAGGTTTGGCTTGGACTTAAACGGATACATGCACAAAACCGGCTTCACCCAAGTAACTACAATACAAGTAACGGGAGCAACTGTGGACAGTTGTTTCGCCCTGTTACAGTTCGTTAGCACGGTACAGCTTTACAGCTACTAGGAAAGAGCTACAAGGGGTTTACCTTACCAAATGCTAAAGTGGGGTCTCAGTCTTAAAGCTGTTCTCTGAACTCACGCTTGTGCACATCCGTGTAAGTCTTGGCCAAACCTTGGAGTTGTATATGAATGTTTCTTTTTCTTCAAGCTTAACTTATAGTTAAAACGACGCGTTTTGTTTGTACATTTCATGAAAAGTTTCTCGTATGCAACTGACAAAGTAATTAGTGGAAGCATAATCATAATTACAAACATTAGGATTCTGCAACTTAATTCCAGAAACATAATAGAGGCCTTATACCTTGAACATTTGTTTGTGTTTTACCTAATTATTATTTTGAAAACCAAGGGGCGTAGTTGACTGGTGCGCTTTGAATGTCCAAAACGTGAGTTATATTTTTATGGAAAATGTTATACATTTTTTACGAAAAACATTTTAAGCTTAACACCGTAAGAGATTTGAAGTTATTGTCGGTTTGGGACGGTAGTCCTTCGTCTTAGTGAAGCTTGACACAGGCATTGCATCTTCTATTCTAAAGCCTAAAATGTATGTCGAACTATTTCTATCAGGCCTGTTGGAAGCGGGTGGGGGAGCCCAATAATTTTCACTTCAATAGCAGTTTCCATGCGAGAATAATTTTGAACTTAACACTGACTACGCTTCCACGCTACGCTCGGAAACACCCCCCCCCCCAAAAAAAAAAATTAATTTCGTTCCGACGGGATTGTCTATAGAAATACTGACTTCAACTCGATGATCAAATTTAATCGTCTTTTGAACAACTGGACCCAGGCCTATAAACCAGGGTTTGTATCAGTTCTGAAAAAGTGACAATAAATCGACATTCCCAGGTCTAAGGATCTGCAAAACGAGCTTCAGTCTTGTCTCATGGCAAATGCACATGTAAATCTTGATTTTATTAGAAAGTAAAGTTGTTTATTGCGATGATAAAGCGCTGACTATGCACAGATTCCCATCTGCCATATTTGGTCTTGCACTTGTTAATATATAGCACAAGTTGCGATAAGCTAAGCCACGCGATTAATTTTTGAGACTGGATTTTTATCAAAAATCTCCCATGGTTTGGCAACGTGTGTTTCTTTCTTTTTTTTCCCTTCTTGCTCTTTTCAACGATTGTATAAAAAGAAAAGAGTCAAAGCGGAGATATTCGCGCCAAAACCCTGGTTGTGTGCGCGGGCTCCGCCTAGTATGCTTACAGGGCGACTTATACGAAGTACATGCACATTTATGTTGTTTTTCAAAGATGGCTGCTCCAGATTAGCAACAGAGTAAAATAACCATAAATTGCATCCTTAGCATTCTTGTTTGAATATTACTATAATAGAGCAAATCCATGGATTTAGGGAAACCAAACGGAGTTACTTGTCAGAGCCGTGAAGAATCTGGATTGAACTTTGCGGTCAAACCGCGCCTCAATGTTCAATGCGATTGGAACGAAGTGTTACGGTTCGTACTCACAGACACATTTTTGTACGAATTTTTTGAAATAACATTAAGGCTGAGAGTCTTGTAATTGAAGCTAATAGCTTTGAGTTTAGAAATGCTTTTTTAAAAAGCATGTTTCCTTAAAAGGTAGTTTTAAGATGGTTATTCATGTAATGCTCGTGTGCAACACAACTCCTGAATAGCTGCTCCTCCCGGGGGGTGTACTTCGGGGTCAAAAGGGTGGAGATGACCGTCGGAAAAGTCCCAAATATACCCTAAAAAATACCAAGGGATAATAAATTTCCCCCCTAAAAATACCTCCCAATTTTAAAATTACCCTAAAAAATACCAATTTTCCCTTGACAGCTAGCGGATCTGCGCAAAGTTCCACGTGATATGCAGTGAATAAAGGCGCGTGCGTATTAGAACGCTTGTTGAAGGACTTTTTTCTTAACCTCTTATCAGTATGCACATTTGCTAAAACATGGGACTGCAAGCAGCCCAATAGCTTGGGGTTTTTTAACCCTAAATAATACCAGACTCTTGGTTTACCACAGAATTTCTTTTGACAACCCCCCAAAAAAACTGGACCAACAATTTTTACCCCTAAAAAATATGACAGTCATACCTACCACCCCAATATAGGGAGTACCCCCCCTGGGCTGCTCCTATTAAATGTGGGTACGTATTATAGCAACTAACAACTCTTCTGCATGGTTTGATAAGCCATCAAATATATAATACAGTGTTCTGTAGTGATGAGAACAGTATTACCTGAATACAACTAATATCTATGTTTTCAATGAGAAGACAAAAGAAAACCATTTCACATAAAAAAATTGAAAAACATTTGGAGTCAAGAGCCCCAAAATATTTAAGAACATACAGCCTCAGCTTTAAAGTTAATAGTTTTTTAAACAGTTAAGGACTTCAAAATCAACAAGGACTAACAATGATTTGAGCTAGTTGTAGTTATTAAGTCGCCAGGCTGCTATAATGGAGACACCAGTTTATTTCCCAGCCAAACCTTCACTCAGGGTCTTAAATAAGTGAGGAGGTGCTGTCTTTGCTCTAACACCTGCAAGTAGCTTAATCCCGGGCTCAATGTGGCTTCTAGGAATTGGATATTAAATATAGGGCCCAGGCAAATGGGGACTCTAGAGAACCAATGGTGTTTTGGGTAGGATGATCGTGGTCTTGTGGTTTGTCTGGTCACTTAGTAGGGCATACATACCTGGCTAGAAGATACAAACACTAGTAATAATAGAAATATTGAAGGGCCGCAGACAGGATGAGACATAATTACAACACAAGTTTAAAAGCGATTTCTGGCTAAAATGGTTAAAAAGTTTTAAAAACTATGAGCTTTCGACTGCCCGAACTGCAGTCTTCAACGGGTAAAAAGAATGATAAGACACGATGATAATAGTATTATTGTTACCATATTATTATTATTGTTGTTATTATCATTGTCATTGAATTATCATTGTTTTATTACTGTGATTATTATATAATAGAATTATGCATTCAAAAGCTTCTCAAGACTGCATATATTCATATTTATTAAAATGATTGTTTGTTTAATTTTCTTGCTGTAGAAATGTTGGAGAGAGTGCATGGATTTCTTGTTCTATTCCAGGTATTAGGAATAGTTTTATACATGTTTCTCATAATGGGTTTACAGTAGTTAAACTTTGCCAGATTTGACCTTATACTTGGGATAATCATAAACTATCATGGTGATTGTAGTTACTCTGGAGTTCTGAATAGTAAATAATATTAATGGTACAGGGTGGAAAAAAATTAAAATTCAATAGTATTAAGGGGCAAAATAATAGTATATATAGTGGAAAATCTTTAAAATTAAAAAGTTGTTGGTATCAGTGTGTAAAAGTTCAATAAAAAATGGTAGATATTATTCCAAAAATGGGTGTCTTGTATTGTGCAAGAGTCAGGCAATCCTACACCTACATGACTCTGTAAACACTCCAGTTAAAACAAATGTGGTTTTATAAGTTTTTCGTTACAAATTTATACTGCTAATAAAGTGGCAGACTGACATAACAAGAGTGGAAAATGTTGAAAATTATAATCATGAATACAGTCCTGAAATATGCTTTTTTTCTCAAAAATAATAATGTACATGATTGTATGAATATTTATAGGGTCTTGCTTCAGAATAATCACCTATTGTAAGCTATAGTTATTTTCTAATGATGTTAGTAGTAGCAACTGTCAAATGATTTTTTAATTTTAGTTAAAAAAACATTATTTTATTATAAGTATAACAAAGTTAATTTACTATTAAAATAGTATTAACTTTGTGATACTTATAATAAATGTTTTATGCTTTTCCAGACCAGCCGTCAATTTATGGTGAAATAACTGCCCATGAGCAGGAACCTGAGAGTTTACAATGGAATACAAGTTTAGAAGCATCAAAAGGATTTGAGGTTGAAGCCCTGAATAAGGTGTGTTTCTCAACACATGCTAGTACTTGTCTTGTTAGCAAGAGTTTGCTAAGAGTTAATCCTGGGTTAAGTTAATCAGAATTTTGAGGAACCGGGCCCAGAAAGCTAGTTTGGGTTGTATCAATTTAATTTGTAATAAATATCAGGATTTGTAATATCAATCAGATTTGTTACAAAAATCAAAATGATACTAATAACAATAGAATTTGTAATACAAATCAATGTAATATGTAATAAGATGACTTAAACTGTATTTATGTATGATGAAAGAGAACTGTTTTCAGTGTTGTTTAAAAATACAGTTCACTTGTCAAAAGTGAGCACTAATAAAACAGTTAACCAGCAGTTAGGCATCACCAACTAAGAGACTGGCACAAGTGTCCAGTCCCTGTCCTCTTAGTAAGAAACCTGACTGGTTTGTTTTACAAGCTGTTTTACATTTTTTTTCTGACCCAAATTTTTAGTATTTGTATAGATTTGTAATATCAATCGAATTTATTACAAAAACCAAAATAATAACAATAGAATTTGTAATACAAATCAATCTAATATGTAATAAGACGACTTAAACTGTATTTATGTATGATGGAAGAGAACTATTTTCAGTGTTGTTTAAAGATACAATTCACTTATCAAAAATGAGCACTAACAAAACAGTTAACCAGCAATTAGGTATCACCAACAATGAAAACTGGCACTAGTGTCCAGCCCCTGCCTCTTAGTAAAAAGCCTGACTGGTTTATTTACAAGCTGTTTTACATTTTTTTTTCTGACCCAAAATTTTTAGAAAATGCTGCAGTTAACTCACCTGGAGCGGCAATGTAAAGCCATCTTTGTAGCACCCACAATGGTCTTCTCACAAGTGCACAAAAAGAATGTAGGTTTGCATTTAAAATCCATTATTTGCTTTTTTTAATTTTAAGTGGTTGTAGTGGAGTTTTGAATAATGAAGTAAGTCCTTTAGTTTAAGTGCCAGATCAATTTTTGTTGTATAAAAATATTTTTTTTCATAAAACTAATTTAATGCAACAAATGACAATAAATTACTTATTTACCACACATCACATGATATCATCTTTTTGTCCATATTAATTTTGAATGTTGATCTATTTACTAGAAAGTTATGGTTTGTACGCTTTTAGTTAATATAATTTGAAGTCACCTTCTTTGTTCCCTTGTTCTTTCCAGTTGACTGCAGGCCATAAATGAAATTAAGCTAAACTATTTTTTAAGAAGGGGTTTCAATCGATAACTTTTGTTTTTTGAAAGTCAGTAAATGCCTAAATTAAACAATGATGTAAATCAATGAGTTTCAGGTTCAGTGTATTGATGTGTCCCCAGGCGGAGCTTTGGCTGTGTCATCAGGTTCAAATGGTGAACTTAGAGTTTGGGAAACTGCAAATGGCAAAATTCGGGTATGGAGTTTAATTTCTTTCAGTTTTTACAAAACATAAAGCACATCTCAACAGTTAGTTGACAGCCAGCTGACAGATGACAGGCAGGCAACCAACTGTCAGCTGACAGATGACCCACTGTCGGCCAACAGGTGGTTTAACTGTTGACTGACAGACGGCCTCAGATGTTTTTCATGCAAGAGTTTATCAAAGTTATTAAGAAACTGCAGCCAGAGCATCAAATCAGAGCATCAGTGTTAGGCCCGGTTCAAACAGTCGAACTTTTGCCATGTCGAATTCAATTCAGTCCTAGAATTCAATTAGATACGGCAGAAACTCGGCAGGAATTTGACGTTTTAAACCATTAAATTCGGCGAGTCGAATTTGTGTCGAACATCCGGCAAAAGTGCGACACTGATTCATATGGTCGCATTTCTGCCGTGTTTAATTCAATGCATACATGAATTGTATTAAGTATTTTAATATAATATGACAAGTTAATTTTTGTAACAACGCATGCGCAAACCATGCAAAATAAAGAAATGGCGGCTCGAGAGCACGAAAATCATTGAAAACCAAGGTGATGTGGGTGAAAAGCTTGGACTCAGAGAACGTTTCTTCATCTCAAGAACAAAAAAGTAATTGCTGGAAATAGCTCACTTAACAACTCACGGGATGCGGAAGAAAGCGAAAAAAGTTCAGGAACAGAGATATCAAACAGTGGTGGACTGAAAGGGCGAAAGACTGCTTATTCAGACGAATAACGAATATCTCTACAATACAGCAAGAATGGTGGAGTTTATAAAAAAGTGTTTAATAGCTGAAGTCTAGAAGCGGTAAAAAGTGCGACAGACAATTCGACTTTTGAATCGACGGTCGAACTTCCGTCGAACTTCTGCCGTATTAACTGAATTGAATTCGACATGGCAGAAGTGCGACTGTTTGAACCAGGCCTTAGCAAAATTGCAAAATTTTGTAAACTAATGTTAACTTGTGGCTTATCTCATAAATCAGGACTTCAAAGCCAAATTTCTTTAATTTTATGACTAATGAAAGACTGCTTGGAATTAGACAAAAACTTTTCTCAGAATTCCTTCTACTGGTTGTTAATTATAAAATCTGTTTTTTTTTATTCTGCTCATGGACAGCAAGAGCTTGAAGGGCACATCTCTGATGTCACAACCTGTCGATTCTTTCCATCTGGTCAAGTGGTGCTAAGTGGGGGTGCTGACTTGAGGCTTAAGATCTGGTCAGCAGAGAATGGTAGCAACCCAGTTACTTTAAAAGGACATACGGCAGGTTTGTTACTTTTGTACAACTTACTGGCAACCCTTACAAATGTTAAACCTGTTTTACTTGTGTTCATTTCATTACCCGTTCTAACCAGTTTGAATAATGACATGAGCATTTACATTAATTCCTTACTCAAGACAATGTAGTTTGAGTAAGACACAAATTAAAGTTTATCCACTGTCTTGATTAAACAGCAGTTTGTAATATGTTATGCTCTTTTCAAAAAAGCAGATTTTTTCTCTAATGATAACAATGACTCTAAGAGCAACATTTATAAAGTTTTAATATTGAAGATAGACACTAAGAAAGCAGATATCTGTAGCTTAGAAGTGTAGCTATTAAATCAATGTTCACGCAAGCATTAAAAACGAAGCAAAAAGTAGGTAAATCCGTGATGGAAACTGAATCCATGATCTATTATCTCTCCAAGCTACTGGAATGGAAACCATGATCTTCTGATTACCATTCAGACACTCTATTCACCTTCTAAGCCACAGGAAATGGAACCCATGATCTTCTGATTGTCATTCAAACACTCTATTCACCTTCCAAGCTACAGGAATGGAAACCATGATCTTCTGATTACCATTCAGACACTCTATTCACCTTCTAAGCCACAGGAAATGGAACCCATGATCTTCTGATTGTCATTCAAACACTCGATCTATTCACCCTCTAAGTTACAGAAATTGGAACCCATGATCTTCGATCACTGTTCAGGAACTCTATTCGTCCTGTACTCTACAGGAAATTGAATTCATGACCTGATTACCAATGAGACATTCTGTTCATCCTCAAAGCTGCAGGACATTGAAGCCATGATCTTGCGATTCTTTTCACCTTCTAAGCTGCAGGAAATTGAATCCATGACCTTCTGGTTGCTGTTCAGGCACTTTATTCACCCTCTGAGCTACAGGAAATTGAATCCATGACCTTCTGGTTGCTGTTCAGACACTCTATTCACCTTCTAAGCTACAGGAAATTGAATCCATGACCTTCTGGTTGCTGTTCAGACACTCTATTCATCTTCTAAGCTACAGGAAATTGAATCCATGACCTTCCGGTTGCTGTTCAGACACTCTATTTATCTTTTAAGCTACAGGAAATTGAACCCATGATCTTCTGATTACTGTTCAGACACTCCATTCATCCTAAAAGCTATAGGACATTGAACCCATGATCCTGTAATAACTGTTCAGAGATTCTATTAACCCTCTAAGTTACAGGAAACATGTTAACTGTTGGATAATGTTCTTCTTTAGGGGTTGCTGATACTGCTATCATCGACAAAGGAAGAAACGTTGCTTGTAAGTTTTGATCTACTGTCATCTAAAAAGAACAGAGTATGTAAAGGAAAAACAGAAGAAAACCTCATTAAATAATCATAATAAAAATGATATTTTTTATCAGTAGGTATTTATGTTAGTAATTTTCAGTTTTGCTCTGAAGGTTTTGTTTTAATATTTAGGCATTTTGTTCAATATCAGTGTGTTGTGATAATTTAAGCTAAATAACTCTTTATGATATGAGATATAACAAGTTTGCAATGAAGCTGGCTAGGTGTACCGATGGTGAATATTTGTGAGTGGAAGAAAATAGTTATCCGAGGAACAATCAAAGTTGAAGTAGTTTAGTCAATCATAAGCAAAGCAAAGGGTTTTAATTATCTCAGAGATAACAGTAATTGTAACAAATTGTTTTTTAGACAAAGAGCTTGCGTGATATTTATTGAAGTATATAATTATACAAGTTGGTCTATTTTGGTAGGTACTGTAATAATATTTTGAAGATTTGAAATATGGGTATTTCCTCATGCTAAAATTCCGCTTGTGATAATGGGTTGATAAGAAAAGAGATAAACAGGAAGTGGATGCTAATAAGATATCTTTTTGCCTTATTTCAAAAAATGTTTCTTGAATGTGAAGGATACATGTTTGTAATAAGCAACATAATTCAAATTAAAATTTACTTGCTTACTGAGCCTCACTAAACAGTAAACTTTTAAAAATCTCTTTAGCTTGTGGCCGTGATGGCTCTGCAAGACTATGGGACTGTGGCAAGGGAAAGTGTTTGACTGTTGTAGCCAAATACGACTGTCCTGTTAACTCTTGTGCGCTGGGACTGGTGCAAGATGAAATAGATGCTGGGGCAAGCAACACAGACAAAAACATGCAGAAACATAGTAAGGCCTTTTCTGAACAGAGTGTTTTATTTTTGAGTTATGGTTATACCACTTTTCGAAAGAGCTTGGAAAGAACAGATAAAAGAGCAGAATTCAGGGTGTTCGCGTTAGTGTCAGAAACGAAACACCGACCAAAAAAATTGTTTGCCGTTTATAAAAATGAAAGCAGGTAGAATTGCAAAGTTAAACTTAAGAGTAAAAAACTTAAAGCAAAACTTCTTTTAATTTGATGGTTTCCGCAGAACTTCAGCTTTGTAATTGGTTTCAACACAACCAAAGTTTTATTTGTGCACGTGCTCGTCTACAATTTCTCACTTCTGTAAGAAGAATACGAAACATGTTATGATACGATCGTCGCGCAATTAAATCAATTACTCCAATAAGAAACCTGAAGGAAAAAAAATTCGAACCCATGACCTCTGCGATACCGGTGCAGTGTTCTAACAAACTGATCTAAGAAGCCACATCTGTTGGGAGCAGGCAAGTTATATTGGGTCCATTTATGCAATTTGAAGTTTTATTGCAAAGATCATGGCGTCATTGCAAATAACCGCGGTACGAATCATAGTAATTACTTTGTTTTCCACTCATTCAACATCAGATAGCAAAAATTACGATGCGCAAGTAGGTAGAGCTCCCTGGAAACATGCGTACTGTAAGCTATCCAGAGGTGGTCACACTTGAGCATAAGTTACTATGTGTCTGTGGTTAATGTTAACGGTGGTATGTTGTCGCTGTAGGTGAAAGAGAAATTGGAACTGAAGGAAAGCTGTTGATACTTGCAGCAGAGGATGGTATACTTCATGGTGTTTGTTTGCGTAGCCGAAATGAGGTAAGCATTGGAAGGTCGACATCTTGGTGGCATAGTGGGTAGAGCGCTCGCTTCTCACCAATGCAACCCGGGTTCGATTCTCGGCCTATGTAGGCTGAGTTTGTGTCCCCTCTCCGACGTCGGAGGTTTTCTCTGGGTACTCTGGTTTTCCCCTCCATTATCAACCACCAATTACGCCAACATCAGAGCAGTTTCAGGATAAGTTATGCTATTTGAAGACTGTACAGACCGAACGTAGCGAAGACTGTTGAAGACTGAGCACAAATATTGTCCCGGACAGAGCAAGTATTAAGGTCATTCCCCTGAAAAAAATCCACACATAGATTTTTTTTCAAACTTTGTCAGGTTGCTCTTTTGTATATG
>JAOBAT010095759.1:0-16783 GCA_026413305.1 Hydrozoanthus tunicans | reverse complement strand
GGGGGGGGATGACAGGGGAGGACATAATCTCCCGTCTCCTGTACCTTTATATCCTGCCTCCCGTACCATCATGAGCCCATATCTCCCGCGCCTCCCTCCCATGATTGCAACATATGCTAAATAATGAAATGTCCCGACTCCCACTCTTTGATATCCTGTTGCTGCCTTTGATCTTCAAGTAATCTTTAACATGCTACTTTTCAGGTATTGACGAACAAGAAGCACAAGATTTGACACGTATCCCTGGTAAGTAATTGACATTCCAAGAAGCAGCCTTCAAAAACTCCTAAGATTTTTTTATTCTTTCTGGAACCTTGTTTTGAAGGAGTGAAAGGACGTTGTTCAAATCGGTGGGCAACGTTCTCTATTACCTCGCGGCAGCTATGTCCCCAATACAACTCAGTTGGCTAGATTCTACTGAGGTACATTCGACATACCTACATACGAGTTACATTTGATCTGAGCTCTTTACTTCAGATCTAGATTAGAAAAGTTCACAGACTAGCATGGGTAGATTGAAAGGCCTCGAGAACAAACCCTCCCTTGTGCTCAAGTGCTCAAATTTAGCCCCCCCTTTTGAAATCAAGGTGACTGAATTTGCAAAGACTTTAAAGTTTCATCACGGGTGAGGTACTCCCTTTATTGATGTAATGAAGGACTATGGGTACTCGTCGTTTTGTTTAGGGTTCAAAATCAGCTAGGGGTTTTCAGATAGAAACGGTAATCCTTGGGAGATGCGAAAACAAAAACCTGCCTTTTTTCAATATCGAGGCCATAAGGTGTTTAAGTGTCAAAAATTTTCACGTCTTGGTTTTTTCAAAAATTTCCCCATCATTTCCCGAAAAGCACACCTGTGCTTTTACCACACAAAAAAACTAGCCCCTCCCCCACCCCCCATCGTCCCGGGTTATACAATACACATACGAATACTTACAGAACCAGAAAATTCTAAAATCAGAATAACTCGGATTTAGAAAAGGTCATTCCAGTGTCAACAGTATCTTCACGCTAAAAATTAAAAAGCCTCGTATATAAAAAACGTTAAAAGCAAGCCTAACAGGAAAAGAATCTTGCAGTTCGCTTGTTTTGTAGACCTCAGCAAAGCATTTGACCGAATTCCACGAGAAAAGCTATTTACAAAAATTAAACAACTAGGAATTACCGGACGCTTTTTTCGATCTTGCATACAATGTATTCAAATGGTTTATCTGCGGTTAAACAGGATTTTGTATGCACGGAGAGCTTTAGATGTTACACCGGGGTTAAACAAGGTTGTATGCTAAGTCCTTCTTTATTCAATCTGCTCATTAGTGGTTTAACATCTGTGACAAACAACTCAAATGTTGTCGAACCGATGAGATCTGAAATCAAAAGCTTTAACACTTTACTATACGCAGATGATCTAATTCTGATTTCAAAGGACGCCAACGGCTTACAAACCTTATTGAATAATCTAAAAAGTTACTGCACGGACAATAATTTATCGGTAAACACCGACAAGACTAAAGTTTTCATTTTCAACTATAATCGAAAGAGAATGAACAGTTACAAATTTCATTAATTATGTTCCCTCCTGCAAATATACTAGGTCTAGTGTTCAGTGCTTAATTTTGAATTGGAAACTTTAAGATTGTAAAACAGGAGCTTAAGAAATATTCTCTGAGAGCATTATTTCAGTTTAAAGCGAGATTAGGTTCACATTTTAGAACTAAAACAAAAATTACAATTAGACTGTTTGAATCATTGGTAAAACCAATTCTGCCTTATGGCAGTGAAATGTGGGATGTTGATTGCAAAAGAAACGACAAAACCGATACAATAGAATTGGTGCATACAAAATTTTGCAAGATGCTACTTGGCACCTCAAAAACAGCAGTCAATAACGCCTGCAGAGCAGAACTTGGGCGACTCCCTCTGTATCGTAAAGCTGTTTTTAGAAGTGTAAAATATTGGACTAAAATAATAAGCAAGTTAACACTTGATCTGGCATGCCAAAACATGAAAACAAACAACCACAAATCTGGAATAACAAAATAAGAACGATAATCGAGCAACTGGGTTACGGATGTTTTTGGATCGAACAGGATTGCACAAACTCTTACACAAGGCTTCTATACAGTTTTAAGCAGCGGCTAAAAGATATCGAAATGTAGCTGTGGTTAAGCGAGATATTTCTCGAACAGAGAAAGAATATCAACCAAAACAACAAGCTAAGAGCTTATCGAACAGTTAAGACAAAATATGAATATGAAGAATATCTAGACGAAACTACCAACGTTAAACGTAGAACTAATTATTTTACAAAACTAAGAATTAGTAATCATTCCTTAGAAATGAAAAATGGGAAAATAGAATTCGAGTGTTATTAGAGTTACAACCGATGTACCTTAGCAGCACAAGGACCTAATAAAGATCTTGTCTTTTCTTGTCTTGTCACACAACGACAGCTTAGGTCTCTTTATATTTCATAGATTATACTACAGTTCGTTTGTATTTTCAACTTTTTTGGTTTTTTCAACACAGATCGCCTTCTCAGAGATTTACCTGGGGAGCTATTTCATTCTGTCACATTAAAATTGGACAGCAAATCACCTGAACTTGACGGTTGGCGAAAAGTCGGTTTACGAAGTGGTTTAACGAAGGCATGCCTTGATGAGATAGAGACGGTGTGCGACATACAACGGAAAAGCCCTTCTGAAAGACTGCTATATTGTCTAACTTCCAAATACCCAGAATTGCGAATCAGACCATTTGCAAAAACACTGCGTTCTGTAGAGCGTAACGATATCGTCGAGGATTTATGCAACTGGAATTGGGAACAAGAAATGGATTGCAACATGACGTGCACTTCAGCTGGTCAGGACTGACGACTGGATAGAGTTGTTGTGGTGGTATAAGAAACATAGGTTTATTAGAGAAAGAAACTGTTTTAAGGGTTGATCAGTACTACAGAATTGTGACGTCATTAATTTCAATATTGCATGCGATGACCTCAAACCCCAGTGAAAGCAGGTGTTACAAATGAAGTATAGTGTTTTTCTAGCCCTAGACTTCTTTCGTTTCACCAAATCCTGTTGATCTTCTAACGAACCATTTTTAGAACACAGCGCTTGTTTGGTCCGTCTCTCATCTTTGTTCGATCGCACCCTCCCGCAAAAAAATTGGCGCTGGGTCTATTTATTTCATTGAAAAAGACCGCTTGAATAACTGCATTCCCGCTAGTGTGAAGAGATAGAAATAAATTTCAGAACTGAATATTTTGCGGTAATATTTGGAAACTTGTAGTGATTCTATCGGCAGTGTATGCGTTTATAAAGGACACGGTCCATAGTTAGCCTGGTTATGATGCGTTTGGAAAGTTTCACTCAAGCCAAGCTGGATCAAGAAGCTTGTCGCAACCCTCGCGATCCCCAATCTTTCACGTTCAACCAAAACTCACTAGACATGCACTAGTTATAAACAAGTTCTAACCATTTCTTTTATAACACAGCCTGGAAACTCGTAATAAGCCTCCCAATGTCACTGAAGTGTGTTCAGTTCTGGTGTAATTTTTTCTAGTACAACTACTTTGCGACCGCGGTCTTACACTTCTTAGTTAAACCTTTGTGTATTTATAAAAGATTAAGTTATTAACAATATATTTTTAAAAAAAACATACATAAGTGATCCTGCTTATAAAGCTTAAATGGTCTCCGAGTTAACATAACGTAAAGCCCACCGCACACTTGTGTGACAGCATGCAGTTTTCGTCGCAAGCAATGAAAATTGCAACACATCGCTTCTGTGTGCGGGGGCCTGCGATGCAATGTCTATCGCATGCAATATTGATTGCATGGATCAAACATGTTTGATCTCCTTCAGTGGGTGCACCTTCTCGCAAACGTGTGCGGTAAATGTGCGACAACAATTTCGATTGCATGCGACGAAAATTGCATGCTATTGCACAAGTGTGCGGTGGGCTTTAACAGAGTAAGTTATTGTTGAAATAATTTTATTCTAATTGTATACATACAGTTAGCTGTTTTGTACTAAATTGCTTAATAAGAATATTCTTAAATGTTTTTCCTCGTGGTTCTTTTTATTGTACAAACGGGTTTTCTCCGTGTCTCGTTTAAATCGAAAGGAATCGGTGACTTTGCGTAGAAATATTTTAGGTGGTAAAAAACTTACTAGTCTCCTTTGAAGCCCTTTTTTACCCCATTCCCTTCTCACGTTCGTGAGGGAGACCGAGAGGGGAATAGGGCGAAAAACAAACGGCTGCAAAACAAAAGTAGCTTCTTTAGTGACTTGTAATGTTTGTTATTATGTAGATACCGATGAAAATAATACCAAGAGTTTTCCTTTTACTTTAAAATCATATCTTCATCGCGCGCAATGAAGATGCTACTTTAATCTTTCAAGTGTGAGAATATTGGAGTCGTCATGGTTACTAATGTGACAAGCCAATTACAAGGGAGCTTCCCGATCAGGTGCGCGACCGGTTCTTTTAAAAAGTTGCATTTAAGTAGGAATTTGATCAATTTCTATGAAATAAACAAAATATTTGAGACCATTAGATACAAGTACGAAATTGCGCGTTTTCTTTGCATGCGCAGTTTGACGAATGGGAAAAAAGTTGTACTCGTAATCGTTGTCGAATCAAAACTCTGTTTTCACGGGTCCGTTCATTTTCGGGTCTGCTTTTCTTGTGGCTAACGTATAACGCTGTGGGGTTTTCATGTTGGCTAGGCTTGATGAAGCTTTCTTTGCTGTGGATTCTTTTATTGATTTCTCAACGATAATTGAGTTTTTCAAAGTACTCTCTTTGATTTGCTCCGTTACTTTTACAGCCGGAACTGGATCAGTTACAATAGGCTTTGTTGAAGTGTCTTCAGTGGGTTTTAGGTGAAGGTTGATTTTGTTTTATGTCCATGGGATCGCCTTCCTTTTAAAAGAGTTTACACAAGTTTATACACTGGGCAGTGGGCACGGGACGAAGTGAGACACGTGTGTGACATTTGGAAGTAGCTGACCAGTCACAACACAACAGCTGAGGCGTTGCCTCGACCAATAGTTTTGCTCAGAAACAATCACCATTTGAAGCAGTTAATTAAGATAGTAATGGTGCAATTGTTTCGCTTTTCCCATAATTGCTAAGTTTGATTTTCTTCGTATACGTTAAACGGTTTTTCTTACAACAACAACAAAAACAACTTTATTTACACTCGTTATTCACGGGAAATATGACAATTACATACAAAAATAAAAAAAATTACTGGTTGATGACTGTAGGCCACTTGTGTATAACCATAAGGGCTAATCAAGACAAGTGGCCTCTGGACAATTAATTAACGATATACTTAAAGCCAGGAGTGCAAGATGTAAATACTCAAACTGATATAAGGATACGTGACAAAACAATGGTAATATAAAGCAAGAAAAGAAAACCAAAAATCAGCAGTACAAACGTAGTAAGTGGCGGAAAATAAAAGGCAAAAATGAATAACCCCATTAATATAAGTTGCTTAAAAAGCTTAATATTCGGAAATCAAGCGTAATTTTAATTTTGTTTTAATCGAAAAGACACAGAGATTTCAGTTTTTCGTCTACCGAGTTCCAGAGCTTTGGTCCGTAGAAGCGTATATTGTGGAGTCCGTAAGTTTGTGCATACGAGAGGCAGAGTGTACGTGTTTTTGAAGCAAGTCGAGTGTTGTATTGGTGTTGATGTTTCACAAATCTAAAAAAATTATAAATGCGGTTCTTGCTTTATTGGCGCATAAAAAGAACTGATAGATCTGGCAGTTTCAATAAGTTTAGGTTCTTTGACAACTGCAAAAACTGCAACACTTTATTTTGTTTTTCTGGGCAGCCAAACAATGAAAAACTAGGTCCAAGGCCAATACCGCGCAAACTGTGCAAACAGTATCGTGTCCTGAACCGTCCCTGTGTTTACATGGTTTCGTATGAAGTTTTAATTGTGCCGACCCCAAAGCTAGTACATGGGACCTTCTTTACTGAGGTCCATACTTGAAACACCTTGCTTGCCTCAGATCTGCAGCACACTAACGGAAGCTCCGTGTGAACGCAACGCTGCCAAACTGTTATGGTTTACGAAAGGGATCAAAATTTAAACAGGCCCGTGTAAACGGAGTCTTAAAAGGTCCCACACTTGAACACTTTCCTGGCCTCAGATCAGAAAACTAACGGTCCTGACAAAACAATCATTATTTTTTTGAAATACCAGATCAATGATTCTAAAATTTTGCACTACAACACGTGTTGTGTAATTTTTCCTTCGGGGCTCCCGACTTTGACGTTACAATTTTGGTAGTTTTCATATTAGAAAAACCTTACATCTAAACAATCAAATTAATTATACTAATGAGATAAAGGAATTTTTTTTTCAAAATGCTTGCAAGCAGACCAAGTTTCCATGGCAGTGATACATACACTTTAGGGTTAGTACACAATCTTAACTATAAATCTTTGTATCTTTAAACGTATTTTGTTCTACTTTAGCTAGTAAGGTCATTTTCAAGACAAACTGTTAATCAATTCATATACTTTTTCATTTCTGTTGCATCCAATAAACTGCGTATGACTCCTGATCAAACAGACAATTGACAGTTAAACAAGGCAGGAACACTGTTTAGTTACTTTTGGTAAAAAACGCTAATTTTGAATCAGTTTTAGAACTGTGCTCATGGCAACAGAGCAGAAGCATCATAGCGTTGATTAGTTTGCTTTTGAACTGCTTGATCCATTAAGCTTTTGACCCAATAAAACAGTAAGGATGTTTTTGTTTTTCATCTGAAAGCTCCTTTCAGCAATAAAAGGTTGATCTAAGTGACTTATTTTCATCCGTTTCTAATCTTATCGTACTGAAAGAGTAACTAGACAAAGAAATTAAGCACAGTGTCATCAATATTAGGTAAAGGAAAAGGAACCGTTATATTCAACGTCGGTAGTTCCTTCAACTCTCTGAGAGTGCTATTATCAAAGGAAGCCGACGGTGCGCCCTTTGCCCCCTTCCTATTGTCAGTGATCCGTTTTACGGGTTTTCAAAGCTACAGCTACACTGATCAGAAGAAAGTCGAAACAGACGTGCAGTCACCGGGGATCGAACTGGGGGCCTCTAGCTCCGAAGGCTGCGCACTAATCAACTGCGCTACGCCTTCTCCTTATTAGCTATGTAACAGGGCAATTAACGTTTTCAGGCCAATCACAAACATTGATGATCGGGTTAAAAACAGTACCTGTCGCGCAAGGAATTATGTTTGTCAATCCATGCGCGCACTGAACAAATTTGGTGCAATCATTTGGAAAAGGATGGTATCCGTCTCCATGAGAGCACAAGTGTGTGAGATTTGAGGACGAGGGTACATTATCGTTGACTCCGGTTCTACTAGTCATGGATTTAGTTGTGTGAACCTTCAATATTGCATCCAAAAAGCTGATGAAGTCGTTTACAACAGTTTCGAATAGTCTAACATTCTCCAACGTCCTATAAATCAATGTCTGGTTTCGAATCCACCGTTGAACTACTTTCATTTGAGTGTCAATCTGAGTCGCAAAGAGTGGAGTGAGATGGATCTGATCGACTCGTTGTCCCATGGTGTGATTCAACTGGGTTGCAGTTTCCTGGACATCGCTTTCGTACCTGTCAATGCTCAACCCTCTTTGTGTTGCTGAAAAAATGTAACGAATTTTTGTTGCAATTTTAAAAATTTCGCTATGCAAAGTTCTTCGTCTACCATTAACAAGCTGGTCTGTTTCGGTACTCATTGTAACCTTGGCCATTGGGTTTGTTAAAGGACTCGTTGTTGTAACTTTTTCTGTGGTTTTCTTAGTGACAGTTTGGTTTGTTAAAGGACTCTTTCTTGTAACTTTTTCTGTTGATTTCGCATTGACAGTTGGGTTTGTTAAAGGACTCTTTGTTGTAATTCCCTCTGTGGTTTTTGCATTGACAGTTAGGTTTGTTAAAGGAATCTTTGTTGTAATTTCCTCTGATGTTTTTGCATTGACAGTTGGGTTTGTTAAAGGACATTTTCTTGTACCTTTTTCTGTTGATTTTGCAGTAACAGTTGGGTTTGTTAATGGACTCTTTGTTGTAATTCCCTCTGTGGTTTTTGCATTGACAGTTTGGTTTGTTAAAGGATTCTTTGTTGTAACTTTTTCTTTGGTTTTCGCAGTGACTGTTGGGCTTGTTGAAGGACTCCTTGTTGTAACTTCTTCTGCGGTTTTTGCAGTGACTGTTGGTTTTGTTAAAGGACTCTTTGTTGTAACTTCCTCTGTGGTTTTCTCAGTAACTGTTGGGTTTATAAAAGGACTCTTTGTTGTGACTTTCTCTGTGGTTTTCGCAGTAACTGTTGGGTTTGTTGAGAGACTCTTTGTTGTAACTTCCACTGTGGTTTTCTCAGTGACAGTTGGGTTTGTTAAAGGACTCTTTGTTGCAGCTTCCTCCGTGAATTTCATAGTTGTTGTTGAGTTCATTATTAGACTAGTACTCTTTTTTTTAATTTCCTCTGTTGACTTCATAGTAATAGTTGGATTTGTTGAAGAACTCTTTGTTGTAACTTCCTTGGTGAATTTCAAAGTCATTGCTGGATTTGTTGAAGTTCTTTTTGTTGTTACTTCCTTTGACAATTTCATAGTCATAGTTGGGTTTAGTGAAAAATTCTTCGTTGTAACTTCCTCCGTGAATTTCCGAATAATGTTTCGGGTTATTGTTGAACTTTTGATTGTGGCTAACACTGTCGGGTTTTCAATGTTGGCTTGGTTTGATGGAGCTGTCCTTGCTGTCGATTCTTTAATTGATTTCTCAACGATAATTGAGTTTTTCAAAGTACTCACTTTGATTTTCACCGTTACTTTTCCAGCCAGAACTGGATTAGCTACAATAGGCTTTGTTAAAGTGTCCTCTGTGGGGTTTTGAGTAAAGGTTGATTTTGTTTTAATACTCATTGTTTTGTGTACCTCTGCCGCAGAATTTTCACTGGTGATCGGTTTTGTTATAGCACTATTTGTGTTTCGTGCAACATTAATTGTGTTTGTTAATGCCAAACCATTCTTCACGAAGGCACCACTCGTTGTTACGTCATCAGTGTTTGGAACTGCGTCCTTAGTTACCGGCTCTGTCACAGAAACAATCCGCATTGACAATGTTGCTCCAACTATGCTAGGTGAGTCTTTTCCGGTAGCCTTGTTCTTTGACATCAAGTCAAGTATATCAACCTTTTAAAATGAAATAAAACGCAAATAATTTGTAGTTTTCTGCACATATGTTGCATGATGAGGTACATCCAAAAAGCAGACAAAAATCAAGGATAAAATCTTGGAGCCTTACGAGTACAGAAGCAAGTTCTTTTAAAAAGTTCAGTAAACAAAAAGTTTTTCAGCGAGTTAGCTAACATTTTCTTCCTGAAAACATCGAGCTCTTAATTATAAGCATAAACTTGCTTTTTCTTTTTGCTGTTTGTTTTGATTAAGTGCCATACAAGAAGATTTTTTTCATCGTAATTTTATGTTTTTCCTAATCTAAACTTAAAATTACGTACCTACTTAAATTTACAAGGTGCGTATGGTTTTGTTCTTCCAAGTCTTAGTTGTTCTCAGTTCTATCGCTGATGAAAAACGAAACAAAATGAGAGCTGTACGTCCTGCATTCAACGCTCCGAAGAAGCAAAACACTGAGATACTTCATAACTCTTCAGGTATTACACCTCTCTAAATTTGCAGTAACTTGTCAATTAGATGTAAGAACATATTTAATTTGTTTCTCAAATGTGGTGTTTCTTTATTGGTGATGCGCCTCGTGAACTGACATACTTTTAAAGTATAGAAATTTGGAAAAATGGAGCCGGCAAGCAATTAGTAAAGTGTACCTTGATGGTTTAAATACTAGAACCAAGACTGTTGATCGATCTTCCTATTTGTATTCTTGTAACTTGTAACTGGCCAGAAGATAAAATCCTCATAAGAGTGCTATATGGGTCCAAATTCTCTCTGAGAAGTTAAACATTTTGTAACACAAACTTTCTCAGTACCACGAAGTGATTTCTAACCTTTTTTTTGTTTCTGTCTTGGTCGTTTTCTCTCTCAGAATTGTTTCTTTCTTGGTCGTTTTCTCTCTCAGAATGGTTTCTTTCTTGGTCGTTTTCTCTCTCAGAATGGTTGCCTTTACGCTTTCCAGCTGTTCCTTCGACAGTTTCTTTGGAGTCCTTTTCGGTATTGCTTCTGATGTCTATGGATTAAAAATTTTGAGCAGGGTTCAGGCACATTCGATCAAAAATAGGGTATTATAGTGTTTTATATTTGTGTTTTTTTAACAGTTCTGGGGCAAAAAGTTGTATTTTAGTTTTAAACACAAACCTAAATGTTTTTCCGTTTGGTTTAAATTTTGTTTTGATTTTTATAATTTCACTGAAAGTCACTTTTTATAACTTGTCTTCATGATCAGTTAAAACATGCTCGGTAAATTTTTGCCCGCTATGATTTGCTTTAAAGCAAAATAATTGGTACAACTTTGTATGCTTGTATCTTCTGTGACAATACGAAAACTGCGAAAGTCTCTAGCTTTCAGATGTTTTTCGAAACCATCAGCAACAAGATATTGATCTAGATAACTGGTGCGAAAGGATGTTGCATAATTTAGCTCATTTGAAACAGTTAACCACCAAAACCAGGTGTCAGTCGTTAGGTTGGAATTTCCTTGAGGTTTTGTTAAGAAATCCTGGCCTTAATTTTATCATCTAGAGAAATAAAAGTTCAAAAGCATTTTTTTTCTTGTTTAACAAAACGTTATTTGTATAAAACTAGAACTTCATGTGCCCTGGATCTGGATTGGGTCAGCATCACGGCTGCTTGATTGCTTATATTGCTTGCCAAGACTGAATAAAAGAGCTCATTGAAATCACGCCGCTGCTCGCTGGCAAAGCTCTGCAGCATTTGGCCAACTATGATAGCCTATTTAAAGGATTTTGCTGACTAATCTCTGATCACGAGGGACTCTTTTTAATTCTTTTTTATTTTCTCCACACTTCACATAAAAAGTAGTAAAACGTCGGGTAAATATGTAAGCTTAACAAAATTAACATTTAGCTTGGTACGAACTTTGTTTTCATTGTTATTTGAATTTTGCGAACGAAAGTAATTAGCAAGCTCTTTTTCGACTAATAAATGCAACTCTTAAAATATTCCTTGATTTTAATGTTCTGATTACTAGAACGTGATAACTGGGATAGTTTTTATTACTTTCAACAAAAGAAACAATTTCGTTGAGTACTTCGTACTTTTTGTCAGTGCTTATTGTAAAATTTCACTGAGCTCTGATTTTTGCCTGCCACAAGGCCCATTCTTTTCGGTTTTGGCTACCCAGTTACAGGCATATTTCATTTGTTAACATACCTAATTAAAATTGTGTATGTTGTCACTGGCCAACAAGCTAAGTTTTCTACGATTTAAACATTGGTTATTTGCATGCAATAATATATGGGCAGCTGATTCAGTGTGACACTTCAAAAAGCACGAAATGTACTCTCTTATATAAATTAAAGACATGGCATTCTCACGCTCTCGACCAATCAGCGCGCGAGATTAACTGGTGTTGTTTGTATGTTTTATTTTAATAACACTTGTCTGTTTTAACCATTAATTTTGTTATTGCTATGTAATGTACCGTTACACTAACCTGTAGACTGGCATACCATACAATACTTAATTACCTTGAAGGGAGTATGTTTGTTTATCTTAGAGTTTAACATAAGTGTAAATAAACCTGTGAACATACAGGCGGCGGAAGCAAATTATTACTCGAGGAGGGGCACAATGGAAATTGTAATGAGTTCTTTGTAAGAACTGAAAATCCTTTTCGATAGTTGCTGCTGCTATAATTAGCTAGAAGATTTTCGGCCGGAAACCAAGTTATTACGGGACCATGGTTACAGTCGTGTAACGTACAATGTATGAGCCTGTAACTAACGTACCTGTATAAGTTTTCAGCAGCACAACAACCACGATTCCAGCGACAATGAAAACAGCAGCCGCAACCTTTGCTATGAATCGTCTTCTTTTTATCTGTTTTCTTTTGTTTTCTTCTCTTAAAGAAGGAGTTCCGTTTAGTTCTGGGCTTACTGAGCTTGGACGACTTATGCTTTTGGGAAAAGCAAGAGAACTGCATAGACCCTGTGAATACAAACAATATATTTATTTTTATAGTTTAGAGCTTTGAAACTATTGAAAGAAAATGTGAATAAAAACATATAAATTACCATAAGCTATCAGTATGTTTTTGCATCGATCAACTTTGTTAAGCTACGAGGTGCGACTCATTTTTGTACCATCAACAACAGTGCACTCCTTGCTAGCTAGCACTCTCAGTAAACTAATAACACACTTTTGTGTGTATTTGGTGTAGTTTTAAAACAGAAATCGAGAAAAGGTCTCCTCTAATAATCTTAGCAGCTGATCTCGACAGTGGCTTCGCCGTTTACATTGTGTGTGACACATGTTTTGTAAAACACTGTTTTAATTGCTCTTATTAAATGGCAACTCTGATTTTTGGTCAATAACCAAATTTCCAGCGTTCTGATAGGCTGAACTTAGGTCAATAAGTTTCTCTTAACCTCGTTTTGCTCGTTCTGTCCGGGAGAAAATTTTGCCCTCGGTCTTTCGTACAAACCTCGCTTCGCTCGGTCTGTATAGTGAAAGACCTCGTGCAAAATATTCTCCCGGACAGACCTCGCTGTTGGTTATAAAGATGTTTTTATTACATGACAAGTCAATTTCTGCGGCAAATAACCAAATCCTATGTGCTGATTGGTCAAACAGGACCAGGGAGTTATAGGTCTAGTTTAGCGCTAACACAAGCGTCAGAGATAATTCTTTGTTTTGTCTTAATTTAGTGACCTAAAACTCAAGTCATGTAACAAACATCTTAACAACCTCGCTGCGGCTGTACAAAGAAATAAAACTTCGGGCAAATATTGTTTCCTGGAAGACCTCAGTCGTACTCGATTACTATGATAGATCATGATGTACGGGCGATCCTTTGGCAGCGCACTTTCTTGAGATTTTATATCATTAATGGAAGAAGAGGGCCGATAAGAAACGTTTGTACGTTTTGAAATAAAGAGCACATCACCCGCCTTCAGTTAAAGAGCAATTTAAGTACGGGCTAGACAGCAAATTTATGTGAAAGCATTAAATTTTTGGCTGCTATGGAGAAAACTGGTTAAGCCACCTGTTTTAGGACGTTGAAAATTTAGAAATATAACTTGTATAACTTGCGCTTTAACGGAAAAAATGGCTGGCAGCTCACTTAACCCTGCATATACCGTAAACACTCTATCAAGCTCCCAGGGGGCTTAATCATTTTTTGACCCTCCAGACGGGAGGCTAATGTTAGGGAGGAGTCTTGTTAAAAGATTGCCACTAGCCAAAGACAGAAACACTTTACGAAATCCGAACACGAAGCGAGTTTAATAGTAGCTAGTGACTCTGTGTTCCTTTGTTACAACCAGCACTATTCCAAAACTAAAACAGATACAACCGCTGACGTTTAAAATATACTTTTAACACAATACGCCTTAATATGTTTTAGCTCCCTTGCCTTTATGTTGGAATTGGGGGGAAGGGTTATAATGGAGAGGGGGGCTTACTAAAAACTTGAAGCTATAGACGGGGGGCTTATTAGAGAGGAGGCTAGCTTACTAGAACGTTTTTTCGGTAATCTAGTATATCTAAATCATACTCGCTTAATCACGTCAATAGTTAGCACCAAATGATAGATTATAATTATTGCAAGTTGTTTTCCTGAAGGTTGTTTAAAACATTTTACATCGAAAATCTCTGGCGCGAGTAGACTTAACAAAGACTCAAACCTTAGTCGCTTCCAGTGCGTTTTGCTTGTCTATCTTCTTCTGTTTATTGCACTCCTCGAGTTTTCTTTGGTTCTGCTGCGGTGTCGGCGCGGCTTCTACACTCTTGCTTAGTTGTCGCCCTTCCGGTTCTTGATTTCCCTCTGTTGTTTCTCCGGAGTGTGCTTTATTCTGCTCCTGTATATAATTGAGATGTATTGGTAGATGATGTTGTTTGCCTCATTCTATCAAATAAAGTACCCCACTCAATCAATTTGCATGCATCAATACCTCTGAAAATAATCAATGCCCGTCTGATTAAGGAGGATAAAGCAAGGTATCCCGAAGCTTTCTCCCTAATAACCCCTTTGAGGTTTCAAGATGAGAGTTTAATAGGCACAGCTAGAAGAAATACCTATTCAGAAAACGTGAAATGATAAATATACAAAGATACTTGTATATCAATATAATACAAGAGTGCAAGAGATCAACAATAGTTGATGCGAAATGTCTTTTATATCATACAATTAAAAGCTCTCTCTTCTTTATCAGTTCATGTGCAAAGGGGCAACCTAGCTTCCTCTTGATTGCTTTAAAACAACAAAAACTCAAAACCTCACTCTATGCGTAGAGAGAAATACCATTCGTCTCTCATAATTAACGGAAATAGAGGCTGTGGCGAAATTAAATTGGGTCTAAAGTGCTTATATTATCAGTCGAATGGAACGTCATTATTGTTAATAAGCTAGACAAACTTATAAAGAAGTCAGTTACACCCCTCATGACTCAGCCAAACAGAGACATGTTTGACAAAATAATGTGTACAGAGAACACAGCAATCTTATAAAGACAAGAAACGATATATTGTCGAACATTAAATTGTTTGGTTGGTTCAGAACTTTGCATTAGTCACCTCTCGATTTTACGATAGTTTGTTTGTTTGTCTGATTCATGACGTCCTTGATAAACAGCGTATTCAAAGATAAATTTTTGATCGACTACACGTTCATTGTTTTGCGACATGAACTGAAGTTGCTTTGAACGATAAATGAAGGAAAAATGCCGCAAAACTAGGCTCCGTGGGTTAAAAGCTTGCACGAGCTCTGAAAAATACATGTACAATTCTATCCGTTAAGTTGTGTTAAGTCACATTAAACAGTTATAATTTCGCTGCGTGCTTGCCTGTTGTCCACACGGCAGCATACATTGTAAAACGCCTTCAATAGGAGGAAACATAAAGAGACTGACTTGACCTTTTTGGAACACATGTTGTGCGGACATTATACCTGGGTCTATAGCTGTCAGTATTTAACAGATTCCAATACGGTACGATTTTTGGATTTCTGAACACTGGCAAAGACAGGACAACACTGACAGAAAGTTTCATTGGTCGTCGAGCCTTTTTTTCATGTTTTATCTTTCTAGAACTAGAAGCAAAATGGGGTTTGTTCAGACGTGCAAAAGTCAAGGAGTATTAGTTAAATTGTGCTAATAATTGACAGCCGACGCTCAAAGTAGAGTATAGTTTGATAACACCTGGTAAGTGTAAACACTAAACAAAAGCCCTCGATCGTGGCTGTGACTGAGTAATTAATAAACACAGGCCCGTGAAAATTTGGGTAACAATCCTTAGCAGTAAACTTACCGTCTGTAATTGCCTTGGTTTGGGTTTCGTATACATCTGTACTGGTGAAACAGTGTCACTGGGCCGTTCCTGGATATTCGGGAGTACTACCCTGTGCTTAAACTGGTCTGCAGTATCCAGTGAAGGGAACGGGGTGGGCTTTAAGCGTAGAGGTGGCAAAACACCAGGTGATAGAGAATCTGGTATTGGGCTTTGCAAAGGTTGCACTGCACTGTTTTGACCGCCAAGCGGAAACAAATTCTTGTTTTGGAGTATATGTGCATTACGCTCAACTCTAGACGGAATTCCGAATGCGCCATTGCTTTCCACTGCTAATGGTTTTCCTGTCCAACTGTTAAGCCGTTGCAATTGAGGTAATGTTTGCTGCAAAGAACTTAATTGGAATTTAGAAGGCGCTGGTTCCATTTTGGATTCTAAATTTGTTTTGGTTCAAGATACTCGGCAATTGTTTTTGTGCCAAAACCGCTTTCGTGGAAATGTAAAACTTGACATTGTTAAAAATCGAACATGCCTTTGAACTTTGTGAATTCAAACACCTAATCTGAATAAATATCGTTTCCTGAGGCTATAGCATTGTTTTATTGTCATGGTGAAATTGAAGACAGCCATTTAGAGTATAATAGAAGTGTTTTCCCGAGGGTCTTTTTAATCATATCACCCTATCTTTAACTAACTTCAACTTTAATTAAACTTGTAGACTTGCTAAATAATTTTTGAATGCGTTACCAAGTAAGTACAACGAATTTATATAACAGCTCATTTTAAATCTTTAAAAAGACTGATTAGTTCATGATACTTACCGTGAGAAATTAAATGATTTTATAAACTTGTCAATTTCAATTAACTCGACTTCACTGTTCCCTCAATCATAAATAATAGCTTATCTACTGCCATATATAGCTGAGCTCATGTTTACGCGTTCTTCTTCGATCAACAATGCGTACGACAGTGAATGCGTATATACCGTAAACTCCGGGGCGTTTACAAACCGCCGACTTTTTAAAACGGAAAACCTATTCCATAAATAAGCCCCCAAGAATAAGTCCCCTGCATGAGGTAATATTTGGGATAATCAAATTCAAACTTAAGGAGTTGGTATTACATGCATGTAGGTGCTACATGTACAGTGTACGTAGTTGGTGTTCGCTAGTTTATCATTGACATGTTAAGACACGTTGTGTGTAGAAAATCTCTGCTTGTTGAACATAAAATAGCGTTTTTAAAACGCAACCACCGTAGACACTCTAGTATGCCCGGTCCCCGTTTCTAATAAGCCCCCTCTCTAAAACGCCCCCGCCCCCCC
>JAOBAT010095748.1:0-16784 GCA_026413305.1 Hydrozoanthus tunicans | reverse complement strand
TCAAGTTTTAAATAGCCCCCCCCCTCCCCCTCCCCACCAACACCATCAATATATAAAGACACACAAGCCAAAACATAAAGTAGTTGTGCCAAAAATATATTATTTTGTCAACTGTTGTATCTGTTTCAGCTCTGTAATGGTGCTGGATGTAATGCCAGAGGAGCAAAGGGTTACTACTTGCTATTAAAGCTCTTTGGAATATTGGACTTTGTGAAGTGTTTCTGTCTTTGGCTATTAGCAATCTTTTGATACCCCCCTCCCCCTGGGGCTTTTTAGGGAGAGGGGTATTTAAAGATTGCTAATAGCTATCTGGAAGGCCAAAAAAAAAAAATAAGCCCCCAAGAGGCTGATTAGAGGGTTTACAATATATATTTTATAAACAATCAATGGTACAACAACACTGAAGAAATTATATATACTACACAGCAAGTTAGATGTTGTAACAGTTCCTCATATTTTTTTTTACTTTCCTTATTTCTTTCCAAAGGCTTAAAATGATTTTGTACATTTACATATTTTGCATTTTTGTATGCGATAGCCAAAATCTTTATTTGAATAAAAAAATAATGGTTCCTCATGAACAAATTGCTATATCTTTATTCATTTTCAAGATTTATTCCTGTTTATTAACCATTTCTGTTACTTAAGTTTTTTGGCAGACAGAAGGTACATTCAATGGAACCAAAACCAATTTTGGGATTGCACAGAGTTTGGGCATCCTGCCAATGATCAGTCCCTGAAGATTGTGTATTTTCTTTTTAAGCAACATATACAGTTTATTTCAGTTTGAATTTAGGTTTACCTGTGATTAAAATCCATCCCTGGTGGGGACCAAGCAATGGAATGAAAACTATTATAGTTCACACATCCACTGATTGCAGGTTTCAGAGGATAATCCAGCAGACATTCTGTTCTCTCATATCCTGCTAATTCTGCTTTCTTGTCTACATCATCCACTCCAGCATCCAGACTTAAAGGTTTGTCATGCCAAGGAATGGTGGATTTTTCTATGTACATTTCTGGAGAATGACAATTTTTTGGACTAAGTAATGTCTGACAGTCTCAATCAAGGGAAACTTTTTGAAATACTTTCTGAGTCTTAGAAAGTTTTTTCTCAAGCATCAAAACTACTGTTATAAAATAATATTGAAAGGAGGGTATCCTGGAAGGTGCATCAGAAGATGTGGAATATTAACTGGAAAGAAAGCTACAGAACAAACAGACCTTTGCATGTGGTTTTCTTGGACTCCTCGAGTTGAAAAAACAGAAAACAAAACAATGCTGACACAGTACATGCTGACCTACCAAAATTGCTGGATGTAAATTATGAATGAGAAATTTTTCAGATAGTTTATTACTTGAAAGGATAGGAGAGGAAGGTATTTCAGCAAAAGCCTCCCTAAAGATTTGAAGTGAAACAAGTGTTTTGTGTCTGTTTCTTGCTAATGCCTTCACTTTTACTTTTCGAAGTTGCATTGACTATGTTGCAATTGATAGAATACTCCCTTATCAGCTGTGATCAGTTAAGGTGGTGTTGCATGGTCTAGCTTTTAGCACAACTTTTCCTTCAACGATGTTGCATTTAAAGTTGGCCTGACATGTTACTCGATCCAACTTTCTCAAAATTCATCATTTTATGTAAAAAGTTTTTGAAACCATTTCAAAATCATTGTGCGAATAGGCAGCTTCGGTACCATCTAACATGGCATTCAACTTTTAATGCAACATCATTTTGCGAAAAGTTGTGCTAAAAGTTGGATCGTGTAACACCATCTTTAAACTCAACAGAAATTGAAAAAAGCAGCCTTACTTCCAGCAGAACGGCCACTGTTTAGTTTAGTCTTAGCTCTTATGAGCTTGATTGTGTTTGTTGTATGTGACGAACTTAGCTACTCTCAAAAGAGAAGGTGGAGGAGCAAAACGTCTTGCAATTTCGTGTGTGTCTGAAATTTATACATTCCAGTTCGTTTTTACTTTACTAACAATTTCTTAAAAAAATGCGTGAGAATGGGGTGGCGATGCGTGAGAGCGCATGAAGGGCCTCAAATGCGTGTATCTCACTCGAAATGCATGAGATTTGGAATTACAGTTTACCTTAATCGAACACGTTCCGATTCGGGAATATGTTCAAAATTAACGAGGACGATATTTACGAAAAAAGCTGGATACCCAAAAAAAAACAATGAATTGAAACGATAAATAGCTTGTCTCTACAATACAGTTACAGATTCTAACATATTTCAAGCTTAAAAATCTTCTACATCTTGAGCACTGACCAAAAACAGTATAATTTCATCGTGACTCGTGTGCCAGAATCACTTTAAGAAGGCAGAATTTTGACAAAGCTAAAAAGGATACCAGAATATAGACACACTGTTCTGTAACAACAGCGATTCTATCATCATCAGACCAGGCCAGAGCACCAGGACACGATGGAGAGCTGAAGAGTTTTATGGCATGTGCGAGCTTTACATCTTGTTTCACTGCCGCCATGTTGATTTTCCCGCTTATTGCGCGTGATGGAACCAATTTTTGATGGAACCACGCATATTTGTATTCAAGTTGCCGTACGCTGACCATGTTGTTTACCTTTGCGTTGCGGAAGGGTCGTTGCAGAAAGGTTGAGGAAATCAAAATCACAATATTGATAAATAATTTGTAACGAAATTTGTTTTTGCCAACTGTTATGTAAAGAATGCCTTTGGTAGTAGAAGGAGCTCCACTCCAGAAGAAAGTAACAAACTTGACAAAGTTTTGGGAAAATCATTCAAGTTTTGCAGTAAGTATCATGTTTTTGGAATTTGAGTCAGCTTTAATTGGCTCATGATGTTTGACGTTAGAGATTTATTGAAGCACTACAGAAAATAAAATGTTAGCGCGATAACTCAATCTGAAACATTCGTTTGTGAAGTTTTGCATACAGTTGGGAAAATAGGCCTAGAACAGCTAGAATCCGAAAGCGTTAACCGCGGGCTGTATAGGCTTTGTCTTTAGACCCTCCAATAGTTTTGCCGAAGAGAACTTACAGAAAATTGGCGATGAAAAATTTGACGAAATTTTGTTTTCAAGGACTAATAGAAAGAAAACGCATTTCCAGTGATCTCAGATGTTGGAAATTTCAAAATTTCGCCTTTGGCGCTCGTTCGAAATATATGCTCAGCGGTCCTTGTTAGTCGTCTCTGTAACTTAGACTTAGTGTAAGTGTAATAATAATTGATTGCTGCTTTTAAATTAATAAACGTTTTTCGTTTTTTTTCTTGCACTTCTACTGGAAAATCAAGGTTATTTTTTAAAAAAAACTGGTTACAAATAATTGTATTTTTGGAGGTCTGAAACAAAACAAGCATTTTTTTCTGCAGTTTTCTCCTGTGTTTTTTAAAATCTATTATTTGAGGTATTTTTGAGCGCCAACAGTTCTCATGCCTTGGTGTTTTTAGGGTATCCTTTTTACTTAAGTGTAGCCCTCTAGGGCCAACCCCACCCCCCCTTTTCTGGATTTAGAAGACTAGGTTCTGAAAATATTGTTAAGCAAACAAATGAGGTACAAGTACTTTAATTTGGTTGCACAATAAGAACAAAGAAAAGGTAACTGTTGTTTTGTTCTGGCACTTCTCTTTTGTATTATAATTCTTTTTCTTTCAGGCAAGTGCAAAAGAGTTTTGCAAGAAGCCTGTTAAGACACTTGGAACTGCGGGTGTGCTTTATGTCATACAAAGAGAGTATGCTACTGTAGGTGTAGATGATGGTGAGTGTTAGGGTTTTGTTTGAATTTTTATAAGGTTCACCACTCAGTTTTGTTGTGCTCAATATATCTGTTTCCAAAAAGGTTCTAGGCTCGAAATTCAATATGTTCAAGAAACAAATGCTTCCATAGGATCACACTTGACGCAACTAGATTTTCAAAAATATCCACACTTGTTTGATTCACTCTTAGTTTGGCAGGTCACCTCTTCCAGTTTTTGTACTGACTGTGAGTATCTAACTAACAATTATTAAGCTAACTTATATTTATCCTCCAAAACTTTATTTAATTTATTTTTATATTTACAAGGCTTGAACCCATATAGTAAAGTTGTCTATGATAGAGTGTCTACGAGCTAGAGTTTTCTATGAGTCACAAGAGTTTTTGTAGCTACTGCACATGTGCGACAGTAGTTACAATGCTATCGTTTTGATGGATAGAGTCGATTTTAGGTTGGTACACCTTGTAAGACTGCACGAATTTTCCCGAGACTGTCTCCCACAGACTGTAACTTGTAACCACAAGACTTAGTCGCACAAAAACTCCCAATAGTTTTCTCTCACCATTTGATGAGAAAGCAATGCCTCATGTGTTTATGTCATCATTAGCCGCATCTGCTAAGAAAAATCCATTGAAATAAAATGTCGAAAAGATATTGTTGAGTTGTACAAACCTATTGTTTGGGCTAAGCACCAACCAATTTCCATGTTGCAGAATGATATATCTAAAATAATCTAAAATATATCTAAAAAGATATATCTGAAATTCAATATTTTGATGCTTTAGTTCTTATTCATTTCTGAAATTGTGTCACTCATTGAAGAGTCTAGTTCAGAATCAATGACTTTATGATGATATTCACAATTCTCCCTACATTATGCTTTTTATCTCTCCAGAATCATTCAGAGAAATTGGGGCCAAGGGGGGCCCTGGTCCCCCAATAATTTTGTTGGTGAGGGGGGCAGGCACCCCCAATAATTTCTGACTAACAACAGGAAATTTTGAATAGGAGTTTCAAATTTTGTAATGAACAACTATAATTTCCACTGTGCCCCCCCCCCCCAAAAAAAAAAGTTTTTTGGCTCAGTCGCCCCTGACTAGCAGTTTCACTACTTGCTGCCTTGTATCACTCAATAAACAGTGAGTAGGTTTGGCAGTCACAACGCAGCTATTCATGATAGCACAACAGAACATTCTTTGTTTCTCTGAAAATAACACAAGATTACCCTGTAAATATTACTAGTGAGATGGCTAACAAGGCCTGTTTGGAGGTATCGGAAGTGTAGCACAAGGGCAATGCACCAAACAAAACTCAAATTTGACTTTCCATCTTGCTTAAACATTCCAGTATTTTTTTAAAAACATTTTGTCAAACATAGAGCACTATAAATAGCCAACTTTGAAAGTATGTGGATGCACCTGGCATGCATGTACTTACCTGTTGTGCTCAAGGTTATATGAATCGTTTCCAAGACACCAGTTAAAAGCAGCCTGCTGCCCTTTTAACATTGTTCAAAATTCCTTTCAGAGAATGTCAGTATAATAGGTTCTGCAGATGCAACAACTTGCCACATTGTTGTGCTGCGACACACAGGTAAGATGAAATGGTTTGCTGACCTAAACAAACATCAACTTTATATATGATATCACTTGGGTCCAAAAACAAACAAAAAGCTGTTTTTTCCTAATAAAATACAAACTGAGTTTTTCCCACAAAAGATGTTTTACTTTTGCATATAAAGATTTATTGTGCAGGGGTGTAGTTTGAGTCTCATGCAAGAAGAGGGGTAAGCCTGTAAAATTCTCCTTTTTGTGCCACTTAATTGTTTTTACCTGTTGAAACTCTTGTTTCAACAAAATGTTTTACATACCTGGCCAAGTAAAGCAGTAATTAAGCAAGCAAATAATTTTTTCTTCATACAGGATCGGGTGCAACAAGTTTGGCACATTTTGACCGCCATGGAGTAAGGCAAGGCTTACTGGACATGCTTGGATCAATTCTTCTGTTGTCGAAAGAAGTTCAGGGCCTGTGAGTTGACTTGAGTAACTAAAACTTATTTAGTTAAGGTATTGTAGTTGTAATATACATGGATGTCCCTCCTTCATTCCTTTTCTTTAAGAATGTCTGTCCTTCCTTCTTAAGGGGATGTTCTTCCTTTCTCTGACCTCTTTTTGCGAAAGTCTGCCTTTCCTTCCTTAAAAAGAGGTTCTTGATGGATTTTTTTCCTTTCCTTTTTTAAAAAATGCTCTTCTTCCTTTCTTAAAAGAAAGCTCTCTTTCATCTTTTTAGGGTTCCCTTGTTTTATCCGTTCTCAAAGGGATGTTCCTCCTCATTCTTTCCCTTTAGGTGTGTCCCTTCCCTACCCTGCTCTTCTTCCTTTCATAAGCACATCCTCCTCTTTCTTTACCTTAACTTTATCTTTCTTTTTTATCTTTCTTTCATGTCCCATTTTTCTCTTCCTTTCCTTTCTTTTAGCCTGGAAATTCCCATATTTTTTTGTAGAAGTGACCATCCCATTCAATTAACTTTTTGGGACGATTCTCTACTTTTTTCTTTTTAGTTGTGTTCCTCCTTTTTACTTCTTTTTAAAATATCCCTTCTCATCCTTCTGTTATACGATGTGCTTCCTCCTTTTAGGAATGTTCCCCTTCCTTTTATGCATGTCTCTACTCTACCTTTCTACGTGTACTGTATGGCATTTCCCTCTTCCTGTCCATTTAGGTAAGTCCCTCCTTTCTTTCTTAAATCAGGTATGACCTTCCTTTCTTTCGGAGATGGCCGTCCTAATTCTTTTTGTTTGGGGGATATGCCTCCTTTTAGGAATTTTCATCTTCCTTAGCTTGTTTTTTGGGGTCTCTCCTCGATTTTTAAACGGGTGTCCCTGATTAAGAATGGTTATGAAAATTGTTTTAAGCGTGCATTAAACGGTAAATTATGTAAAAAATGTACTTGTCAAGTTGTGAATAAAGTTGTTGTTGTTGTTATTGTCTTTTTTTCTTAGGTACGCCCTCCCCCTCTTGAGTCATGCCCCAAACTCTTGAGAAATGGTCCTCATCATTTTGTTTGGTGCCTCATTGTACGGATGTTGATATTCCTTCCGTTAAGAAATGTCCCCCTCCCTCCTTCCGTTAAGAGATGATCTTCGTCCTTTCTTTCGTCTAGGGATGATCCTCCTCTTCCTTCTAATAAGAGATAATCACCAACCTTCCGTCAAGGGATAATCCTCGTCTTTCCTTCCGTTAAGGGATGATCTTCCTCCGTCCTCCCGTTATGGGATGATCTTCGTCCTTCCTTTCGTTAAGGGATAATCTTCCTCTTTCTTTCGTTAAGGAATGATCTTCGTCTTCGTTCTGTTAAGAGATAATCCTTCTACCTCCTTCCGTGAATAGATGATCCTCCTCCTTCCTTCCGTTAAGGGGTGATCCTCGTCTTTCCTTCCGTTTAGGGATGATCCTCCTTCCTTCTGTTTAGAGACGATCCTTCTCCTTCCTTTCGTTAAAGGTTGATCCTTGTCTTTCCTTCTGTTAAGGGATGACCCTTCTCCTTCCTTTCGTTAAGGGATGATCCTCCTCCTTTCTTTCGTTAAGGGATGATCCTCCTTCTTCATTCCGTTCAGGGATGATCCTCCTTTCGTTAAGGGATGAACCTCCTTTCTTTTGTTAAGGAATGATCCTTCTCCTTCCTTCCGTCCGTCAAGGGATGTTCTATTCTTTTTTCCTTTCATGAATAATATTTCTCCTTCCATTGAGGATGTTCCTATTCTTTCCTCTTTTTATACATACCCATCCGTTTTACTTCCTGTAACTAAATACTTCAATTGTTCAAGTGGTGATTTAGTTAGAAAGATTGGAAATATTCCAAGGTATGTTTGCACTATATAACTCTCGGCCCTGGGGATTGTTTTACAAACTCTTTGCTTAGTAAAAGTATTTTGAATTCTAAAGATGTATTCTCAAATCATCACATATGCGATTGCTCTGGCTTCCTTAATGAGTTAACTCTAAAGGAAAAGCTGTTTCGCTATTTTAGTTACTCCGTAAACAGCCATTGGATATGAGATGGTAGATATCTAACAAGAAATATGCCTTGAAAATGTAACCCTTTAGCTCCATATTGTGTTCTGTTCTTTAGAATTGAGCTACATTGTTTTGGGGGATTTCTCGATGAAGCGGGAGAATCTACGGAAATAACCAAGCAAGTATTAAGTGAGTAGTGTACTTTGACTCTTTAAACAGAGTTCGGTAGTCATAGATCAAAAGTGACCTCGAACGTGTGCAGTTTTAAAAATGATGATTTACAATGGTTTGAATGATGATGGTGGTACCTTTTGATAACAATGCTGGCATACCAATTTTTGGAATATCAATTTTTTTTTCTTGACTAAAGGTGTCTTTTATATGCAAAGTTAACATTGTTTGAAAATTCAGAAGGCAAATGGTATGATTGTTAGCCCCTCGATGTAGCCCTGAGCTCAGCTGTGGTCTCGATAAAATCTATGCAACTTACTGCATACGGTACAAACATCAGGTCTTGTTTAATATCACAGAAACACATACACTAGTGTCATACAATTTAATCAAATTATTAAAAGTTTAAGCCTGCTGTCCAGGTATGCCGTGTCTATGGATAGAAATATTTTTTCTTCAGCCACTTTTAAAGATATTGAGAGACTCAGCTTGACGAAGCTGCTTGGGTTGGCTGTTCCACAACACCGCACCACTCTAACGGAAGCTATTTTCCATGTAGTTAGTGCAAGGTTGTAGAACAACAACTTCTTTCTCGGTGCCCTCCGTACATAGTTAGTGATGCTATCATAGTCAAAGATAGTCGGGCGCTATACTATGTAGCCGTTTGTAAACCATGGTAGGTGAGGGCGACGCCTCTTAACAAACTTTCTTCACCCAAGCTTTTTCAAGAAGAGGACCTGTGTTTACATCGTAGCAGCTGCAGGACGCACGGTTTCGTCGTTTCTGTAGATTGGAGCTGAGAGCTTAACTACAAACTAAATATGCATTCCTGCAGATAAGATTAACATAATCAACCAGGAATTTGTCAAAGTGCAGATCATACGACCATGCGTTAGGTTATTTTACAGGTGCAAGTATGATTCTTTGATAAAACCACATGCCGGTTTCAACTTCTCTTTTAACTTCAAACCATCGTTTTTGTATCAACAGCAGTATACCAGGATCAAGAAGTGCCTGTTCATTTGGTTACTGCGTGCGTCACAGGTGTGCATCGGTCAAGTATTTGTAGTTGTTGTTTAAGTGGTGAAGAATGGAAAAAGATGAAAAGGGAAGATAAATAAAGTGGAGAAGGGAGGGTAGGGAAGACAAGTGGAACTTAATCGTTGTTATATACGTACTTACTTGGCATTAAAGGTAGCAAGTATACTTTCATTCTCGCGAAAAAAAGATCATTAACAGCAGTAGAAAGTCAATTCCATGGCATGTTAGACACATACAATAACGCTATTTGCATAGAGATGTACAATCAATTGCACCTTTATACAATCATCTGTACGAAGTGTTCTAGTTTCAGCTGTTGACGTGAGTGAATGTATATTCTGCGTAAATGATTAGTATAAGTAAATACCGTGGCACCAAACAAATTTTAAGCAAAATAGAGATTTCGAGCTTTGTCAAAAACGCCGAGAATGCGAGAAATTTTGTGAGACTGAAGGCATTCAGGACAAAGAGAAGAATTAAAAGAATACGAAATCTGGCAAAAAATGTGACGAGATTTCGAGAAATAGACGTAAACTGCCTAGACATTCATTTTTTAAGGGATCGTTCGTTACCCAATCCAGTTCGAAAGCGTAGCGAGTTTGTTTAAGTACTATTGTTATGTTCTCGATTTTATATCTGCTTTAACAAAATATTGTGCGTGAAAATAGCATAAAATTCAAATTATTTTGTACATACTCTTGTAACCTTGTTCAGTATTCTTAAATACATTTTACTACAATGAATATTGAATACTTTTCCCCCTGATATTTGTTCTAATAATACCAGCATTTGTCAGTTCCATGATTGTCCGCTTCCTACAAACGATTGTACAAAGGTGCAATTGATTGTTCGTTGTCTATAACTCGCTATTGATCGCCTGTGCAATTGATTTTCTATCGGTATTAATGATCTTTCTTTCGCGAGACTGAAAGTATATACTTGTTACCTTTGATTGTCCGAGGGTGCAATTACTTGTCCGTTGATGCTATTGAATGTTGGTACAAAGCAAATTTCGTTCGCGTTAATGAAGATCATGGAAGTGCTAGTGAACGTTTATTCGCCGTATAGTTTTAACTGTTGTCGTAAATGAAAGTTTAGTTTGCGTAAATAAACAGCAAAAGGTGTACAACGTTTCTATTTGTAGATCTTAACGATACTGTTGATGGCGGACTTCACAAGCCGATAGTTTACGGAGTAGGTAAGATGAATAGTGTAAGGCTAGGTTCGTATTTTCATTTACACCATTCTATTCTACATATCACAACAATGTTAGAAATAGTTTGGTTATTTATCCATTCTGTTTTGTTTGCTTTGACGTTGTCACAGGTTCCCGCGGGACCTCAAAAAGTCTCGTTTTTGGTAAATTTTTGCACTCTAAAATGCTTGAAAGGCCGAAAAAAAAATCTTCTAAGATATTTTTTCTTTCTCATGATTGAACCAAACGTTTCTTGTTAAAGCACCTACTTGTCGTTGAAGCAAATTGTTGCTTTCTTTTTTTTTTTGCAATTTTAGAGATACGTAGCTGGTAAATACTTGAATGGTATTTAAAAGTACTTTTTAAGAAAAAATTTTAAAAGAAAATAGGTCTCAGAGACGGGAAATTTTGCGACTGAGTATAAGATTGTCTAATAAACAGTGTTATCATCCCTCCTATAACAGGAATAGATGTACGTAGCGGTGCAATTTTCAAAGCAACTTTTGAGGATAAAGGACCAGATCAAACCGTGCGCCATGCCCGAAATTTTACAGGCGATCATAAGGTATATTCCTGATTTACAGGCGATGCTGCTGGTCTTGCAATTGTAGCCTGCGTGGCAAGCGTTTCCGTTGAGTTATGGCGATATTAGTCTTGCAGAAACGAATTGCTTTAATACACCAGAAAAGTCTTTTTTTATTTTTTTCCCGTTGTGTAGGTGCTGCAGATCTACAACTCGATAGACAAGCAGCTACAAATCGGACCTTTCCATTACGAATGTATCCCTTACGCTGGACAGCTGATAAATGCTTCTAGTGAATGGATCCTACAGGTACTAAGTTCGTGATGGCTGTGTTTGAGTTACATCCCCCTCCCCCTTCATTCCATCCGCTAAAGCACTTCCCCCCCTTACCCGCCCTGAGCTTTGTTAACTCCTTGGGGTCTAAAGAGTGCTGTATTTCCTCAGTCAAGCATCTTTTTTCTCTTAGAATACAAAAAGGCAATTAGCAACTACTTCTCCCTGCTGGCGTATCTCTTACTAACAACCGCCGCCTGGTTAGCCTAGTTGGTAAAGCGCCAGTCTCTCGTGCGGGAGGCCCGGGTTCGATTCCCGGTGCCGGACCTTCACTCAGGGTCTTAAAACAACTGAGGAGAAGGTGCTTTCTTCGCGTCTTCTCGAATAAGGACGTTAAACCGTAGGTCCCGCCTGTTAACCCGTGACTCCTTGAGTCTAAATGTTATAAAACAAAACAATACAAAAATAAAACAATCTTTTCATGTACAAACCCTTTCGAGACGTGCCGGAACAACGAAACCTTAAATGTTTACTCTGATTGGAACCTGCTAAAAGTGTGATAACTCGTTCTGCCGTTGGTCAGATTCGATTAACGTGATGCACTGGGGTTAGGACTTTTATCGACCAATATACCCCGTGCAGTATCCGTTTTCACTTGAATGGCGGCAACATTCTTGTTTTTATCTTTCTATGGGAATTCGTGCCTTTTAGCTAACACTCAGGCTCAAACTACTTTTACGGTCCAGTGCAGGCTTTGTATCCTTCCGACCCTTTAGCCCTCGTTGCCGTTTTACTGGTTGTCTCCATATCATTAGCACGTGCGTACAATACTGCTGAATTTTTACCTGCTCGAAAATCATTTTCTAGTAAGTTATTCCCCAGAAATGAGTGCCAACCAGACGATGATGTTTTTCTAAACCTGACTCGAGCGCTCGTCAAGTTAACCATAAACGACGTTCTCTCTCTCTCTCTCTCTCTCTCACGCAGAACCTTTCCACGTCGCCTCACTGTGAGCCGCCAGACTTTGTGGACAGTGTTCGAGCGACGCTTCAGCAGATAATAGATCACCCGGAACCTCTTAAGACAGTATTTCCTGGGGGGAAGGGCCGAGTGTACAGACGGACGACACAGGGAGGAAAGTGGGTGTTAACTACCGAATGACATCTTACGAGCGGCAAAATTTAATTCGCATTATCGAAAAACCGTGCGGGATCTCGTGACAGAAAGAATTAACATTATTTGCAATCAAGGTGTGATGATGCGAGTCTCAACCGACGACCAACAAGATCTGAAACTACTTGCCCGTAGCCAGGGAGAGGTTAGGGGTGTTTGAGGGGTATGAGTGAGTCCCCACCCTATCCCGTTTTTCGAAGAAAAGAGCCGCCTGGTTAGCGCAGTTGGTAAAGCACGTGTACGTGGGAGGCCTGGGTTCGACTCCCGTCGCCGGACCTTCGCACAAGGGACCTGTGCCAGGCCGCCACCTTCAGTTGTCACTCAACCTCCGAAGAGACATGACATGAAATAAACAGACTATTCATGTGTAAAATAATTTCACGTGGTATATGAACAGAATAACTAATTACTTCAGAAGTTTTTGTTGATTTCCGTTTCAAACAGAGCCGAGGAAACTCGCGTTTTGCTAAGCGATAATTTATAGGTGTTAAAACTTCACCGGATAAGGTACAACGTTTTCCTGAAATTTTGACGAAATTCACAGCATAATTTCTAACGAAAACCTTAGGTGTGGTCATAGCGTAGAAGGGCAGTTGATGCTAAGTTCAAAATTATTAGTTATTAAACGGGTTACTGTAAGGACTGATCTTAAATGGAACGATCATGTCATTATTATAATATTGCAATAACGGCCCCAAGCAGTTACTTCCTTAAGCAACTATACCGCACGTCTCTAGTTCAATTTTGTTGCGCATGCGTTCGTTCCACCCTAGATTATGCGGCATGTCAGCTCTTCCATTCTAGCTTGCCATCCTATTTGTCCGGCCAAATAGAGTTCAGATAAAAGTGTTAAGGGTTTCACGTAGCAAGGCCCTAGATGAAACTACTCTTCTGTAGACACGAGGAATTGTGTAAGACATAAACTGTAAAGAGCGATGGGCAACATGAACTCGCGGTACTGCTGCCTGCTGCAGGGACAATGATAAATACAATTTTAGGATGTTTTCAATGCTGTATACGAAAACAAAGAGGTCTAGAAATACTTTTGTAATACACTATGCAAACAAACGAAAACTGTAAATCGAGTTTTGTTGTTAGATAAGTATTATGGCCTTTAATATAGTACAGTTAGGATTTTCTTATTACGTGTAATTACCAAAGGTAATTCAGCTTACAGCTGCTAGTTGTAGTTATTATTAATTAGTATTATTATTAATAATATTGTTATTATTATTTTACTTTATTGTTTGAAACTGCGAATGACAAGAAAACTATCGGGGGGAGGGGGCTTCTTCGCTTCCGCCTGCACTGAACACAGCCCGCAGAGCGTGGAACTCCATTCATTCATTTAGTATTCACAGGATGGGCTCCTGGTATTCAGAAATTTTATTTATGTAAACATTTTTTGTTTTAAGATAATACTCTGCGACCTAAGTTCAACCAGTCTTTACACACTTTGTTTACTTGCCTGTCGTGTTTTTATCAGCTGCAGCGGCAGAAATGTAAAAACTGAAAAGATTACGCTTTTATTTAGTAATTTGTTACACTCTTATTTGCTTTTCTACGTAAAATTACCTTGCAGATTGTTTGTATTGAGGAAAATGAAAATTAGTAATACTTTCATGACCTCGTGCAGTATCCGGTTGTTTCGTTTTTGACAAAGCAGTTAGCGAAACTAAACTTTGCACAACTAATTAATGCGTTTATTAGTTATTACCCGATTTCAACTTCTCATTAAAACTTCTTTTACGAGTTTGTTTCTTTTGGAAGATTTTGTAAGTGGTTGAGCTGCCATTCACACAATGCTAGAAAAGAAAGGTATGCGGATATTTATACGTATGTGATAGTGAAACTGTTGGTTGTGTTTCATGATAGTCTAACTTGAACTAAAAGTGATTTTAAGATAGCTTTTCCGTGGAGTAGAGTTATTACTATCAGTATCAAAGTGAAAAGTAAATTTTGTCTGTGTTTTAATTACGTCCGTCGCTTGTCGTGTTGCTATTGGATAAACGCTCAGTCAACAAAGGCGCGCATAATAAGTACTCTGCGAAACAGTGATGAGTTGCTATCGGCAACCAAAATGTGATCGACTTTGAGTGCAAGAATATGGAGAAATTTGATAAATCTGCCTGAAAATTCATTACCTGGAAAAGAAAGTTTAGAGCGATTTCGTCAGCCATGACTTTAAGCGTTGAGCTCGACCAAATTTTAGACTTTGCGCTCGGAACACCCGAAGTTGGAGCGGTAAATTTCAACATTTTGCATGGGTTACTTCACGAGATTTTAAAACATTTGGGAATCGAAAAGAAGAAGACAGAGCTAGGCGATAATAGAAATTTTCGTTCAGCTTATGCAGTTCTGAGCAAAGCAGCCGTTGAACCGGTCAAAGATTCGGGGACAGACGAGAAAGACGCTAGAAACATTGCGAAAGACACGAATACAGTGCTCGACAAAGATTTAACCACAGTACCACCGTTTCCAGGGAATTTGGAATCGAAGGTATCTCAGATAGAAAGCCGACTCAAGATTTTGGATGATTTACCAAGCAACGCTGAAATTTTACAGCGAGCAAAACAAAAGAAAGATGGCAAGACACCCGTAGCAGATTTATGGCAAAATATAAACATGAACCGAAGGCTTGGGGCAACTGAGCAAGGGCTAGAGAAGGTTGGTATAAATGTTGTGTGACTCACATTGGGTTAGCGTGTCGTGTGTTGTCGCTTACGTGCGTGGATTTCATTATCTAACAGGTGTATTATTTTCGATGGATATTCGCTACGATTTTAGATCATTGTGAGAAATAATTGAAAACGATGACCGTTGAAAAGATCAGTCGAGTGGTAACCTCTTTTGCCTTGTAAAACTCAATCTTTCAGAACACAAACAACCTAATTGAAACTTTAACAAATCCCAAGCGATTGCATCTTGACACAAATTGGATTGACGATTGAATTTTGCGTTTAAATTGTGAATGGAACGTATTGCTAACTAGAAACAAACTGCTTTACAGAGCTTTGTCAACAAACTGCTTTGCAGAGCTTTGGGCTGATAACACAAATCTCTCTTTTGGACATTCATAATCATTTTATTAAAGGGAATCGTTTATTTAGATTGAAAACCAATCGGTCTTTATACAATTTTCGCTTTTATTTCGAAAGAGGACGTTACGATCTCCGTCATAAACAATCGGCGCTACTTTATAATAGTAATATGTCTCTTTCAACTATAATAATAGATCGCAGCTGAATCGTTAACTTGATTCTTTCCAGCATTCAGGATAATTTATTAAAAGACAAGTAAACCAAGCATCGGGAAATATGACCTTTCTGTACAATATTTATTCCTTCTAGGCTTTTAAAGTAAATATAAACTTGCAAAACCAGAAAAAATTAGTGTAGAAAAACTTCAATTTGAAACAAGTGACAAAGCTAAGGGTTACATAGAATTTTAAAAGTGACCTGTTAATAATTGATTAAGTATATCGAAGGGAGTACACGAATATACCTGGTGTTTTTCATACAAAAAACTAAAGAATGTTTGCGATATTTCTAATAGTTTTAAGAATGATGTTAGGTATCGTCAAGAAAGCAAAAAGACAGTTTTTGTCAAAAAGTTTTAGGGAAACAGTCCATACCTTTCAATTGATATTGTAAACATAGCTCTACATATTAATGTATTCAAATTGACCTGTGTTGTAGCGTTACCAAAAGTAACGAAGTCAACAAATGGTTCCTTTGGGAGCTATCCACATGCATGTGCTTATGAACATGCTATTAGAGGGAGTAATTAGCACATAGTTATCCCATTATTCGTTAAGCATAATTGTCATCATTCATGTGATTTAAAGTCATTTATTGTTTCATGCCAGTATTGGCAGTAGTATGGGAAAGAAATTTGAATATATTGCTGTTAAGTGTTTGTCTGTTTAATGAAAACTGCAGTTTCAGTTATATAAAAAGATTGTCATTGTGGCACAAACTAAACTAAAGTTTAAAATAAAACTCTGTATAAATATAATTGTATATATTTTTAAGAATTCATGAGTGAGGACTAAACTTTTTAAAGTCTATATATAGCTAGCAACTTTATAGTACAAATACAAAATTATGAAAATATTTTATGACTTGGTTTTGAAAGACTATATATATAGCAACTTTTGTTGCCAATGCCATCTATCAATACTCATACTGGCTAATGAAGCTGATAACTTTGGTGTCATTTTACTTATATTATTGAATATAGTTAGACAAAAAGACTAAGAACTTAAAGGTGCATGAAAGAAAGTTTTGAATTAATATCATGCATGATAATGTTTCAGGTTGATTAAAAGTTTTTTAGAGAAGGTTCCCAAGGTCTATCTTACTTCTTAATTGGAGCCCCAGCCAGGTGCCCCACTCAAATATATCTTGATGTAGGGGTTCATATTCTGTACTAGCTCTAAAAGAATCCCAATTCATAGTTTGTCTACCCAAAAGAACCCCTATATTTTTATCAAGATATTATATTGTTGATGATTTGAAAAGATGAACAATGCAGCACCCAAGAAATACCTGCAATATTTTCGAAACCCAAAAGAATCTGGCATCTTCCACAGACCAAAAAATAATCCCTTTGGCCAAAATTTCAGAATGAAAAAATCTTCCCCCACC
>JAOBAT010095747.1:10982-40167 GCA_026413305.1 Hydrozoanthus tunicans | reverse complement strand
TTAAAGCGAGTTCTATCGATTGGAAACACTTTTATGTAGGTTTGAGTGACTTTGAGTTTGAGCTTGGCCTCCCTACTATAAGTAATAAATGAGGACCCAAACTGAAACGTTATATTCCCTAGCCTTTGTTCATTTGATATGTAATAACATACTAAAAAGAACCATTCTAGCAATATTGGAGTGAAAATATTAAAAGATAAAGATATTAAAACCACAGAAATAATTGTTTTGCTTAAGAAAAATTCTTGCGAAAGACTTTTCAAATATTAACAACTTCTATTGTGAAACGGGTCAATGGTCACGATTAACCCTAACCCAGGGCTAATTACCATGACAACCAACAGTTTTTGTTAAGAGTTAACCTAGGATTATTGCTAACCAACCTTTGAACAACTCGGCCGAGATGGTTATTTTCGTACCACGTTCGCACGAGGTCTTGGCTCTGTTGCCTTCTCTAGAATTGATTATTAACGTCACACTATGGAAGGCTAATTGGTTATTTGTTGAGGACTGAGGTTATTTGAGTCAATCCGATTTAATGCAAACAATCATTAGAAAGTAAATAGTCAAAGCTTTGTATGACATCGTTCCTCTTCTGATCTTTCACCACTTCACCAAACTAAAGAAACAAAGGAACGCTAAAAGTAGGATTGATGAAAACTGTGCTAATCTGAGTCTCGATAGTTATTCATTAAAAAGTTTAGGTGACACAGTGTCGTCTCAGCTACAAAAATCTGTACCAAACTTTTAGAAAAACAACAAAACAGAAGCTGACTAACTGTGTAGAAAGGTTTGCTATTGCGCCCATTTCGCCAGATCTCCCTTCTCTCTTTGAGCTGTGTCCAAGATAACCAGGCTTTCTACGAAATTGAGTTCTAGGCAATCTTTTACTTGTTAAGGTTTTCGCTTGACTGCCCGAATCTTGCGCTAGTTCAGTGTAATGTTTTAGTACAACAAAGAGTAGTTTTACATTTTTGCATTTACATGCGTTTTTGCAGTCCTACTGGTTCCAATCTTTTAAACTTGTTTTTCGACGTTATTTTGTGTGTTTTGATGGCTGTGACCAAAATGACATTGCCTGCATGTCAGCTCTCAATTGACCCTGCATGCCCAAACCTCTGTGCTAAACCTAGAATCTGCAGCCATCTCTGTCGTGGAAACTGCGGTGACCCATGTGAACTTACCCCTTGCAATGAGTTAATAGAGAAACTACTTTCATGTGGACGTTTCAAGGTTTGTAAAAACATAAGTTTCAGCCTATTGACTGGCTACGTAATAAGGCCTTCATATACAGATATCAATAGATTTAGGATTACAAGTTTTGACCTCTATAATGTCAAAAGTATCGGCTAGTTTGCGGCGCAATGGCCGAGCAGTTGGCGTGTTTGACTCGTAATCGCTCAGGCGGTGTTGTGCCCTCGAACAAGACACTTTACCTGACTTTGATCCAGTCGACTTGGTTGTATAAATGCATGAGGGCCTGTTCTGCTGGGGGCTAACCTGCGGTGGATTTGTGTCTTGTCCAAGGGGAGTCCAAGACTCTCATCTGCGTCTTAATCGTCTAATGAACCACTTAGGCTCGAGAAAGGATTTAGCTAACACCTAAAGTATGCCAGATAGGATGCAGTTGAAACAAATTTTTCCAGCTAGAGAGTTATATATGGAAGCTAAAATTGTTGACTTTCAGAAACAAAAGAATATGAACAGTTATGTTTACATTAATTCTTAGTTTACGTAATTTTCAATTTCACGTAAGAAATCTTCGCCTATATAACTAATAGGATACCACAAAACATCAATGTGATTTAAAAAAAACAATTTATTCAATGCGAAAAGTCACTACGGACGTCCTAATGTTGGATAAATTCAAACTTTGCTAATCCTCTCATTCCAAACTAAAAATATTTCTGTAAATGTTTCCAAATGAACAAAACAGTTCATAGAAACAATGAGTTTAAATACTAGATTATGATAAAGATTATTATTTTTTACAAAAACGCTTGTTTTTGGTCATGAAAGTTATACCAAAAGTCAAAATTGGAAAAACACACCTCTAAAAACAAATTACCAAAGCAACATCAGACATCCTGACAACAAGTTTTTATCATAGTCATGTTTCCCCAATAAATTTTAAGAAAACTCAAAATATTTTGTGGCAATCAAATGAGTGGTTAGAGAATGGCGACTCTTGGGGCTTCGAGCTTATTTAGATATGCCAAATGCGAGTTTTCCACTATTGGGAGGGGCAGCACTCCTGCCAGACCTGCCGATTGGGAGGCTGTCGAGTTTGTTTTGGCGGTAAGCAAGTCAAGGTATTCATGCAAACATAAGTTTTACGAGTATTGAGGGCCAGCGAGTATTCCCTGTTATCCAAAGTGAGGGACCTTTAGCAATTCTAGTCATGTCAGACGTGATGAGGAAGCAGAGTGTAAATCGAAAGCGGTTTACTTCAGCGTGACACACGGGCAGAGTATTGAACACAGAACCTTGGACTACAAAATAACCGTAAACCCTTTTCTGGTACGGAACTATATAGCGTGACAAACGAAAGTAGTCTTGAACTAAGAACCTCTCGACGGCAAATAAACGCAAATCCTTACTGGTACGAACAAACTCGGTCCCAGGTCTTTTCCCTATAGTGTGACTGCGGCAAGAGTACTGGGAACAAATTGTGGAACGAAGCTATAGTTACATTAGTGTGAACATTGGTAGAAAATTTGAACTCAGAACCCGATCTTTGGACGACATGTAAACGAAACTCTTACTATTACAGGGATTCAGTTACACTCAGTCTAACGAGTTGCACGACAGACGGACAGTTTCCTTTGAGTTGCACGTAATATAAACCAAAACTCTAACTATCTATTTTCAAAACTGACTCGAATATTTGGCTAGAAGTCGTTTTACTTCAGATGATACAGCTAACGCGGAATTGTATCCCGCTTTTGCTTTAATATATATTTCCCTCCACATGTGCTTTTTGTCATAACCTTTTAGCCTCCCTCCAAATTTTCAATACTTTTGTAATCATCATATACTCACCTTACTAGCATGAAATTCTTTGATATCAGCAACTCTAAGGATTTTGGGTACACTGCATCTACTTCTATGAGTATGCTGTACGACTGCGCGTCTTGTATGCGGGACATGATATGAACTTGCATATAGCAGAGCTGATAACTCATAGCATCACATAATCTTTCTTTAGATACTTCGCTAAAACGACGAGGACTTTGAATTATATTTAAGGAAAGCATCACACATTGATTATGCCCACTGAAATGTTTCTCTCAAGATCTTCCCCTCCCCTCTCCCCTTAAAACGTCAAAAATATTTATTGATATTTTTGTGCTCTGAAAGGATTTCTTCGATGAAGTTTCCATCAAAGTCCGTTTTATCATTAAATGCTTCGATAGAGATTTGCCATTCCGTTCAAACTTCTGTGAGTCTTCTAATTTAAAAAAACAGTAATAGTATAACTTATGACCGAATGCCAAAAGGATAGAGTAAGTTGAAGATATAATAAAAGCTAAAAGTTAAGCAAAATTATCAAAGACACCGCTTTCTAACGTTTTTGATTATTCAGAGTTGCTCTAAACCGATCCCTTCAGAATCTGCTATCAAATCGTAAGTAAACACAAAAATAGTTTGCACATAATCTCAAAATCTCTTGTTTGGCCGATGAATGTCTGAAGTCCAGAAATTGTTAACTAAAACATTGAATTTTCCCACGACGTGTCACATAGAAACGTCACTTTCGCCAACCCCCCCACAACGTAAAATTGACGTTTCTTGTTGGCAAAATCGTTATGTGAGGCTTCCTTACTGCGTTTGACATGCCGTACTTTCCGGACTATAACCCGCACCCCGCCAATCTTATGACTAAGAGAAACAGAAGCCAACAGATAAACTGCACCGACAAATGCTGTCAACATTTTTTGTTTGTTTTCAGATAGTAGACCAAGAAAAAAGCTTGTATCCTGACCGGATTAAACAAAGTGTATAGATACCGTAAAAGCTAGATCAACTTCAGAATCTAATAGATAACCCGTACCTTCTCCAATACAAGGTGAGATTAACAGATAACCCGCTGGTTATAGTCCGGAAATACGGTAATAAAACTGTTAAAATCTACCTCGATAGAAACACACCCATCGACAGAAACTGAAAACAGGTAGCCCGCCACGATAAACGCCTTCTGCTTGCTTGTTTTAGCAAGCACCTAAAGCTTGTAGGAAGTCTATGGGAATGATTTTAAATGTAGACATTTCAAAAATACACGCAAGATACAAACACAAGGTGAACTCAAGGTAAGTGAACTTTATTTCCAGCATGTTTGACTAAAATAAGAGACTTCGTTTTTAAAATCACTCCCTACGACTTCCTACAAGCCTGGGATGCCCGTGGTTTCGCTCGCTCACACCAATTGCCAATATTCATCCGGAAAATTCTAAAGTGAAACTACATATAAAAAGCAATTTTCATTAGCAAACGTGTTGATAAGAACTATTAATTAGATTTGTGATACGGTTGATGCAGTCAGAGTTCTGAAAATTTCTCGCAAAACAATTTCCGGTTTCCAGGAATTGATTTACGATACCGAGAAGGACATGTTGAGTCAAGACATGCGTCATTTGCCTTGTACTTGTTGCTTTGCCGTTCTTGCTTCACGTCCACTGCTTCACGTATAACGCATTTTAGGTGAGTCGAAAGGCTTTTTGAAACCGCCGGAATCGTGTTGATAAGAACTATTTGAATAATTGAATTCGATTTGTGATACGGTTGATGTAGTCAGAGTTCTAAGAATTTCTCGCCAAACAATTATTTCCGGTTTCCAGGAATTGATTTACAATATCGAGAAGGACATGTTGAGTCAAGACATGCGTCATTTGCCTTGTACTTGTTGCTTTGCCGTTCTTGCTTCACGTTCACTGCTTCTGCTGATAGCTAAACATGTGTAACGCATTTCAGGTGAGTCGAAAAAGGCTTCTTGAAACCGCCCTGAATCGTTTGGAACTGTTCTAGACAACTAAACAGATTAATTTTTCATTTCTCTGGAAGGCGTTCAGAAGCATGGCCGGCCATTTTGAATTCTTGGTGTGGTTCATCTCAATTCTATTCATCATTTCTTTCTAAGATAAAATTTTCAGCATGTATGACAGTTTATTGTGTATGTACCATTTATTATCATTCAGCAGTTATAAAGGTGTTGCACGTGAAATGTGTGAAAACGTACACAAAACTGTTCTTTAAAAAATCTATAAATAATCTCGTAAAGTATGTCTAAAGCAGTTTCAGAATTCGGTAATAGGTTTTCCTACTGTAATGGGGATTCAGAATGATCATCTTATAAGGAATATCTAAGATCTAGTTTCTATCTTGCAGTCAAGAAAATATTGCCGGACGTTTGGAGTTTTAGTAAACAACCAAAGCTATTTACAGTTTAAGTTAATACATATACATGTATTACTGGCGAGTTCTCGCATGTGCTAGCTGTACGGCAAATTTGTTGACTTATTGAGTTTTTTTTAATGATTTACCCTAGACATTATATAGCTTGTAACTTATGTACTAAATAATGCTTTACTGGCTTTACGACTACTGGTTGCAGACGATGTTGTTTAGACATTTTTTGAATTTATTATTAGTTGAAAATGCGTTGCTGACGCTGTGTTGCACGGAACACTTTGGTGTCCGTTTTTAACCGTATTACCATGAAAGCACTGAATTTGTCTCTTCACTGGGCTGTCAATTTGTCTTATGAAACGTACATGGCGCTTTTTGTGGAACTGTGAACTTATTTTTCAAATTAATGTGTTTTATTCCCTAAAAGATCTATGATTTCAGTTTCAACGTCATAAGTAAACCTAAGCACTGTTTAAGCGATCATTTTCGTTTTACAAACACAATTACCGAATAACAAATTTTCTATTCCAAGTTAAGCTAAAGATGTTGTATTTTCAGTACTCACTATTCAGTAACTTGAAAGCAATAGAAAGCGTTAGAGGTTAAGTCTAAGGATCGATTACTAATTCTTTCACGCTCCTTCGCTATGTCAAAAATTCTTTCCTAGAAAAGCACCGATGAATTTGAGTTCTTTATCTTAATGATCTTGTGCTATAGACTCAAGCTAAAGTAATTCTGCAATTTTCATTGTTGTGAATCCTCTAACTATACTCCACAAGCTATTCATTTCATGTATTTCTGTTTATTTCATTTATTATCCAGTCAGTTAGAATTAATAATTAAGGAGAATGTTGCCTGTTTATCTCTTCAGCTTTAATTTTTAAATTTTGCTAATAACATTCTCCATTTTTGCTTGACAACATAAACATTTACACACAAGGGTAAGCTCGTTTGAAATTTGAATTTATCGGTAGTATTGCTTTGCTCACAAAAATAATTTATTTTGCTTTCCTAAGAAATAAAATTGCCTGTTGTTTGTTGATTTATCTTGGTAACTCGCTAAACACAAAGGATAAGAAAATTATACGCGAATATCATCTGTGGTAATGTCAACAAAGAACCTATATTTCTTAAACCGGATCAATCTTTACATCAGTGGGGCCTACAAAGGTTTTTGGCAACAGGCGACACGCTCTTAAACTGAGGCAACAGAAATTACCAAAGCGCCGACAAGCAACAGAAATTATCGGGAAAAGCGCGACAATTTGCGACAGCGACAAAGGGCATCAAAGACTAAAACACCTAGGAATACGTGTAATCAGTTTCTCACGATATTTTTAACCCGAGCTTAAAATTTTTAAAACAAGCTAATGAGACAGACACATTTGTTCTTCATTTTATTTGATTCAGTTTTTGACAACTATTGATTATAAAACTGGAGCTGTAAAGAAATTAGAAAAGCAAATAATTTGCGACACTTTACACTAGAAAAAGAAGCAACAAAAAGACCAAAACATGTGGAACATCTGAGCAACCCTTTGTAGACCCTATCAGTAGAATATGTTACTAAAGCACTGCTTTTATATCAGCTTGAACTTGAATAAATCACCCTCAAACAATTTTAAAAACCAATATTAGTTTTTGGTAGGCCAAATCAACTTGAGCCGTATCAAACAAATTTGTTAAAAAATGGATTAGAGGTTTGGCGGTCAATATTGTTTATAGACTTATTCAAATGATTTTCAAAAACCTGCTCTTGAAAATTTTCGCAGGCTTGAATTTGTCTTTTAGTTGAAAAATGTTCAAGGCTGTGCTGAAAAATTACTGCATATTGTTGTAGGAATCTATCTAGAAGAAATGATGAGATTTGTTTTAAACTCTCTCCCATTTCTATCACGGAATATTGTTCTGGAACAACCCCATGGATTGCTGAAAAAAAGTGAAAACCTTAACAATTCAGCCCATGAGCTGAAATAGAAATACAAAACAGTTACCGCTTCTCTTTATCTGAACATGTCACGTGAACTGCCACGTGACTATCACTGATGAAGACTGAAGGTTTCAGTCGAAACGTTTGCTTAGTAAAAATATTCAAATTTCCAGAAACTGACTTGACTATATTGTTTGCTAGCTAAAGAAAGAAATCAATTAAGTTTTGTTTTGGCAACTAGGTGACTTAATCTTGTAAAAGTGTTCCTTAAAAAGTCTCAACAAATAACTTGGTACGTATACAAATGAGAAAACTGTTTCCTGAGCAACAACAAGTCGATGGAATTTGACTTGGAACTGTTATATATTTCTCCCACAAGTTAACTATTGACCCAGAGGCCAAAAACCGGGAAGGCGTAAAGCTAAAAGAAACTCCGCGTAGGGATTGAGTAAGAGAAGTGTCTCGGTAAACCAGAAAAATTCTGCCCGCAAAGGATCTCTGCCACTACCCGCAAAGGATTTCCGGGACTGCCCGCAAAGAATTTCTGGGATTGCCCACAAAGAATCTCTGGGATTGCTCGCAAAGGGTCTCCGGGACTGCCCGCAACGAATCTCTGGGACTGCCCGCAAAGGTTCTCAGGGACTGCCCACGACGGATCTCCGGGTTTGCCTGCAAATGATGTCAGGGACTGCCGGCAAAGGATCATCTCTTGGACTGCCCGAAAAAGATTGATATCTCTAGGACTTCCATAAGGCCATAAAGGGTTAATGTCCAAACCGTAAACGTGTGTTAAAAGTGAGAACTGCTACCAGTTCTAAACATAAGCCAGCAAGAACAAATTGATGCTTTGTCTGCAATACATCTGTGAAATGTAATTTTTTGTCGACATAGTTTTCCTGATTATCAGTATTGGTATTTTATTTTTGTTAGTTTTTAGTTTGTTCAACACTCATTCCAATACGTGGTGGAATTTATGGGGTTGGGATTCTTCTAAAACTAAATACTTCTCAGCCTTAGTGGCTCATTAGGAGGGTGTTATATCCAGTCCGTTGCATTGGATAGGATACTAATTTATCGCAGGTTAGCGCCAAGCGTAAGCTGGTGCTCTACAAAAAATAAGATAAACTCTTTCTTACACCTGTTATTTGCTGCAGTTATCTTTTATGTCATCAATTCACCTCAATCTTATAGCAGGAATGATTTTTGCAGTATGGCTGAGGCGGTAAGAACCAGTAACGGAGTGGATGGAAAAGAGAAAAATAGCATCAATCTTGATGGAGAAACCGGACAGAAAAAAAGAAAAGAAGTTCCTTCTGGGAGAAAAGAGAGATCTCAGGGCAACAAAAAAAGTGCTAAACCATCTGCCGTAAGAGCAACTTCTGGGCCTTCGGCTAAGGTAAGAGCAATGTTAAGGCAGAGGAGACCATCATAGTAGGAATTATTTTTATCAAGATACTTCCGATGTCAGTTTAAGATGGAACAATTCCATTTTTCACTATTCGTACATTTATGTTTTAATTTTCTAATCATTCGTTGCACTTTAGCGTTAGCGAATTCTTTGTTGTCCACTACCTGAACTTATTATTCCTTAGGCGTGACTTGTCATTGAGTGTGTTGGAATTTTCGTGACCATTTTTGCTAACATCCTTTACCTTTTGTTGCCTATTCTCTGTCCCCGCGAAAGAGTTCAAAGAAAAGTAATGACAAGTTTAGTGTGTCTGGAAGTCATGGAAAGGTACCAGCGACAGAAACTCCTCGGTCCGCAGGAGAAAAAAGCCTTGAACCAAAAGAAAATCGTGAAAGCAAAAGAAGCAAGGTATTGGCAAAAAAGTGCTCACATGAAGCTGCAGAAAATCCTTGTGTTCAGACTTCGGCAGAAAGCAAACAACAGCAAAAACACCAGAAAAAAAGTGATCATGGAGCAACCGTTCAGAGAGACAAACCAGGTACATCAACATCGGGAGCAAAAAAAATGCTTAAAGCTCACCAACATAAAAAAAGTGGTTACTCTTCAACCACCAAAGAAGACAAGAGGCGGGCATGCACAGTAGAGAAGCACTCGCAGGATGAGATAAAGAAATACAATGTTGGAAAAACACAAAGCGCCAAGAGCAAAGCTGTTGAGAGTACTGAGGACAAAGCAAGCGCAAAGGCGATGGATGAAAGGAGTGCAAAAAGTAAGAAAAGCACTGGATCCCAACAATCAATGGTTCAAAAGAAGTCTCTGCGTCAAGGTTCTGATATCACAAAAGGTATAAACAGCAAGAGCAGTGGTCTAACGAAGCAAAGAAAATCTAAGAATAAAACTGTTCAGTCAGAGAAAGCACAAAATGGTAAAACAACGCATTCTGGGTTACAACAGGCGAAGAGTATCACTCAAACAGGGTATGCTGAAAAAGACAAACTCACAAAGGCAGAGATAAATCAGGATAATGAATTCACGCAATCAGGGCCATCCAAAACAGGGAGAGCACAAGAGGTTGATACACAACAAACAGGGAAAGCAAAGCAAGTTTACCCCAAACTACCAGGAGAACACAAAAAGAAAATCCCAGTGTCAAAATGCAAAAAAGAAACAGCCCAAAAAGAGAAAAAAGGCTTCAGTCTGTCAAAGGTACGGCGTGTGAGAGCACAGGTAATAAGAGTGTTAGATAATGCCCAACAAAATCTTTATCACAATGTTGTGAGATTTGAGGAGCAAGTAAGTAGTTTAATATCTTGTGTAAACTTTGCTATGATCCCTTTAATAACTTTGGGCAAACAACAGCATATCTTGCCTTCTTCAACTTAGAGTTTAATTTCTTAAGTGCTTACTGTTAAAAATATTATGTTTTACAAGTAAAAATACCTTTATGTAAGAGACAATGTATGCTTTTACCAGGGAGAAGCGGACCGCCTGGCTTTTTACTTGCAGGTCGAAATTGACACTAGGGTAACCGATAACAAATTGAGTAGGTGTAGTTAGAGTTTTGGTTGTTCTACACAGCCTCATTTCCAGACAACTATTGTATCATGAGCCCTGTAAAAAGTGGATGAGCCCGGCAAACCCCAGTTACCAACCTTTTCTGGTCCAATTTACCAGGCTTTACTTAGCAAATAAAAAAACAGGTTTTACGGTCAACCCGACAACATCTTAACCGGGAAAGCCGAATGGTAATTTCAAGGTCTAGTCACAGGGCGTTACAAGGAATGTCATGTAAAACGTAACATTAAAAGGTTGGTTAATCGGAGCTTTCGTATTACCCCAGTAAATTTCGCCGGGGAAGCCGGATTCAATCATGTAACCAGTCTATTTTTTGGTTCTCTAATTAGTATTTACAGCTTCTTAATCTATTGTAATAAGAATTCTCCGGTAATCTTCTTAATTAGGGAAACTAATCAACTTTAGGGCCACCTATGGTCATGCGAGTTTTAGTCGTTTGGTTCTAAGCCAAGGATTCAATCGAAAACAAAATATGGCAATAACATGTTAGCACATGATGATACAGTCTTTTTACAACTCAAGTTGTTTCATAATTTTGCAGGTTAACGAGGCAAAAGCGAAACAAACTGCAGAGATTTCAAACAAAAAAACAAAAGAAAACAGAAAGGCATCAAGTGCTTCGCAAACAAGAGCAGCTCAAAACAAAAAGATAAAGGCTGGTTTGTTAAATCATTATTCTGTCGTAGAACTAAAGGAAATGCCTGCCCCTGAACTAGTAATGGTTCTGAATAAGAATTTAAGCACACTTAGAAGAAAACTCAGTGTTGGCGGAGGAAATTGTATGAAACAAGAATTCCTGTACGACATTACAAGCTTGTTAGGCAAGGTTTGTAGCGACGCGCCCTCAGAGAACGTGAGAAAAATTATGGAAACCGTGAGAAACACCTCTTTTGTGACTATCCATCTTAAGAGCTACTTGCAACATGTAGTCACTAATGAAACAATTACCAGTGACATGAGATTAGATAATTTCATCAGTGAAGCTTTAAGCATGTTTAGTGCATACTTATGGCATTTTCCAACTTCGTACGCTGAGCTAGATGATCTATTGGACACAACTAATGAAGTTTTGAAGCTGGTGAGTGTTGAATGGAGGGAAAACCTGAAAAGAAGGTTCACAGCACTGCTTGAAAGAAGAAACCAGATTATGGAAGTAAAAGAAAGAAGAAACCAAAACCCGTGCAAACAAATGTTGAACAAAGAAGCAGAGCCACCGAACGATTATCGACAGATCCAGATATGCCCGACGGTTACAGAAATTACAGCAACCGCTAAGCCGTTTCTACGCTCAAACATTAAACAAGGGAGCTTTGATAATGTAGAACATTACCTGGATATACAGTTTCGTTTGTTCAGGGAGGATTTTGTAGCTCCATTGCGCGAAGGAATACGAGAAATTTGCATGGATATACCCCTCGAAAGGCGAAGTCATAATGTTAAACTCTATAATAATGTACAAATCCTTTCGAAAAAGTACACTAGAGCTGGTATTACGCACAAGATGAAATTTGATGTCTCACGCTTTCGTCAGACCAACTGGATGGCAAGCAAACGACTAATATATGGTTCCTTTCTCTGTCTTTCGAAAGATCGTTTCCAGTCAATGTTCTTTGCAACTGTAATGAACCGGACACCATCTGAGTTAAAGCAGGGAAGAGTTGAAATCAAATTTCTGGAGGGTCAAAATGTCACTGGGATTGAAAATAGAAGGGAAAATTTCGTTGTTGCCGAATCACCTGCTTTCTTTGAATCCTATCGTCATGTTCTTGTAGGTCTCCAAATTCTTAACGAGAACAACCTTCCTTTCCAAAAATACCTTGTTGAGTGCAGATCTCACGTTAGCCCACCTATGTACCTATGTTCTAGTGAAAACCAAGAGCCCAAACTGTATCGCATTGACAAATCCCTTGAAGTTAGTGCAGAAGAGGGAGCCAATGACTCGCCCAGTTCCAGCCTTAACAAGGTGAAACAGCGAAACATGAAGTCGCGTAAACTTACCAAACATCAAACAAGAGTTCCTGTACTTGAGACAGATGCATGGCCAGCAGACTGTAAGTTTCAACTCAACAAATCTCAGCTGGAAGCTTTGAAAACGGCTCTTACCACAGAATTTTCGGTCATTCAAGGTCCACCAGGCACGGGGAAAACTTACATTGGTTTAAAGATTGTGGAAACACTACTGGATAACCAAGAACATTGGAGCCCATTTGGATGCTCACCGATGTTAATGGTTTGCTACACTAATCACGCTCTCGATCAGTTTCTTGAGGGAGTCTTAGAGTTTGTTCCTGAGGGAATCATCCGTGTTGGTGGAAGAAGCAAGAGTGAAAAGCTGGAACAGTTTAACTTGAGAAAGTTTGTTAGATATCGAGAGGGTTTTGTAATTTGCAGAGAAATGGAGAACAAAGAAGAGCTTATTTTTACCTACAAGAGTCGGTCAGAGCAGCCAGCCAGTAATCTTTTGAAGTTTGAGGAGATCGAACCTTTCATCACTGAAGATCTTAAAGATAGCTTGTACTTTTGCCTGCCAAATGTTTGTTCGGCCTTTGGAAACCTGACAAACATTTTTGAAGTCTGGCTTTGCAGTATAGAGGGCAACTTGGAAACAGCGGACATGTTGTATGATTATGAAGAGACAGAAGAAGAAGAAGAGGAAGGAAAAAGAGAAGAAGAGGAAGAAAAAGAACAAGAAGAAGAAGAAGAAAAAGAACAAGAAGAACAAGAAGAACAAGAACAAGAAGAAGAAAAAGAAAAAGAAGGAAAAAAAGAAACGCAACAACAACAAAAAGGCGAAGATGTAAAAGAGGAGCAGGGACCAAGACAGAAAGAAGAGTGTAGTTGGAGGGCTAAAAAGGAAGAGAGAGTAAACAATAATAAACAGGTTGTCACTATCGGTAATGACCCAGTGCAAGATAGTGTCAATTCCCTTTCTTCATTGCCTCCTGCTAAAACTCAATCCGACGTCTCAAGGCCCCCCGAGGAAACTATAGATGTTGAACTGGAAGCTGATCGCTTGCAGCAACACAGATATTTAGTGGGAGATGATGATGCTTTACTTCCCATCAAGGTGCGAGAAAGTGTTTGTGAGACAAACACTGAAAACAACAATGAACAACAAGATGAACTGTCAGATCGGGATGAAATGAATCAACTGGTACAAGAAAAGAAACCCCATCGCACAAGAATCATCATAAAGAAAACTGATCGCAACAAAGTGCAAAACTTGATTTGCCAAGGTGTTACGGCTGTAAAAGAAGAAGAAGCTGTTAAACTTCAAAATGTGTGGAAGCTCTCAGAGATGGAAAGGGTGCGACTATACCTGTTCTGGCTTGCTTGTTACAAAGAGTACTGGCGCAAGGAGATGGAAAAGGAAGAAGAAAACTTTCAAAGTCTCGTTAAACAGTCCGAAGATGCTAAAGCAAAAGAGAATTTGAGAGCCCTTAAAAAAGCAAAAGTAATTGGAATGACAACCACTGGCGCTGCAAGGTGTCATGAGATCTTACAGGAAGTTCGTCCCAAGATTGTGATAATCGAGGAAGCAGCAGAAGTGTTAGAAGCCCATATTTTGACGTCACTAACGCACGAAACTCAGCATACAGTGCTTATTGGTGACCATAAACAGCTACGACCGAAACCAACCGTGTATGAACTCGCGCAGAATTATAACCTGGAAGTTTCTTTGTTTGAACGCATGGTTTTAAACAAGATGGAGTGCAAGCAACTTTCAACGCAGCACCGTATGAGGCCGAATATCGCTAGGCTTACTAAGCAATTGTACGAGAATGAAATCCTCGATCACGAAACAGTTCGTAAGTTTGAAGATATTCGGGGAATGGAGAAAAATCTTTTCTTCATAGATCACAGAGAACCCGAAAAGTTGGTACCAGGTCTTCAAAGTTACTCCAATCAGTATGAAGCTGCGTTTGTGGTGCCCTTAACCAGATATCTTCTTCAGCAAGACTATGAAAAAAACAAAATTACTGTTCTAACAATGTATTCAGGACAGCTGCTTGAGCTCAAAGGGAAAATGCCAAAGAAAGAGTTTGATGATCTACGAGTTGCAGTTGTAGACAACTTCCAAGGTGAAGAAAGCGATATAATTATACTATCGCTTGTTAGAAGCAGCAAAGATGGACGAATTGGATTTCTGAAAGAAGAGAACAGAATTTGTGTAGCACTTTCAAGGGCTCGAAAAGGTTTTTATTGCATCGGAAATTTTGACCTTCTGTCAAGAAAGTGTGCCACCTGGAGAAACATTGTCGAAGATTTGAAAACAGAAAACGAGATTGGAGCAAAACTTCGACTTAAATGTTCAATGCATGGAAATATTGTAGAGGTGGAGCAAGGAGAAGATTTTAAGAAAACCCCATCGGGAGGATGTGGGGAGCCATGCGGAGAAATCTTGCAGTGTAGACACATGTGCAGACTACTTTGTCATGGTACCGACACAGATCACGCCAGGTACACCTGCAAAGAAAAGTGTCCCCATCTCTGCCATAAAGGCCACCAATGCTTTAGCCAACACTGTCATTATGATTCCCCCTGCCCCCCATGCGAGGTGGAAGAAGTGAAGCAGTGTCTTACTTGTGGAGAGGACGTTCAAACCACGTGTGGCTGTCCCTTGGAAGATTTGAAGTGTATGCGTCCTTGTGAAAACGTTTTGAGCTGTACACACCAATGTAACAGGTGAGAACCGAGATCTTATGACATCACGTTCGTTCACAATTGGTAAAATTTGTTTAGAAGTCGCAAAATCAAAATTAGACATTAAAATGTGTCCAAGGACGTAGGGTTAAATCTGATACATTTGCTAAACAAACTAAAAAGTCAAATTGTGAGTTAGAAAGGAATGTATTCAGTACTAAGACTCACAGAAAACACTTAGTTCACGTTTGTCTTATGCGCACATGTATCCGTTAAGATGTATTTTTAATGAAATTGATCTGAGTATTACCGTTCGCAAATTTTCATACATTTTACTAGCTATCTTACTTAATTTTCAAACCCCAAAATTTTTAGAAAAACCGCAAAACAGAAGCAGAAGCCGTGTAGAAAAGTTTGCTGTTGCGCCCATTTATTAATGTTTTTCTTCTCTTTTTGAGCTAATGGTCCTAATGTATTCAAAATTATGCTAATGTGTCCAAATAACTGGACGTTCTATGCTATGGAGTTCCAGGCAATCTTTTACTTGTTAAGGTTTTCGTTTTACAGCCCAAATTTTACTCTTGTTAAATGTATTGTTTTAGTAAAACAAATGATAGTTTTACATTTCGATATCAAATACGCCTTTGCATAAGCCTAATGATCCCAGTCTTTTTAATTTGTTTTTCAGACGTTGCTTTGAGTGTTTTGAAGGCTGTGACGAAAGTAAGTGCAAAGTGATGGTCACAAAAATGCTTCCTTGTAATCATTTCAAGAGCATGTGCTGCGGAGAAGACCCCACCAATGTCGAGTGCCAGGACAAGTGCCCACGGTTGCTAGCATGCGGTCATCAGTGTCCGGGAAAGTGTTACCAGGACTGTACAACGCATGAATGTAGAGAGAATGTGTTGAGGTATCTTGACTGCGGGCACGAAGTAATCACCGCATGCTGTGAAAAGGACCTGCCAGAATGCAAACTTCCTTGCGAAAAGAAGCTTCCTTGTAATCATGAATGCCCTGGGATGTGCTATGAAGATTGTTCGCAGTTTGTGTGTAATATTCAAGTTGAGGTGAAACTGCCCTGCGATCATACGCAACTGCGCATGTGTCACAAATCTGACTCCACTCGAAGGTGCTTGACCCAAGTACAAGTGACAATGCCTGAATGTCAGCACAACGTCAAGGTTGAATGCTGGAAGACTGGGTCTCACTTGATCTGCCCAAACCTCTGTGCTAAACCTAGAAGCTGCAGCCATCTCTGCCGTGGAAATTGCGGTGACCCGTGTGAACTTACCCCTTGCAATGAGTTAATAGAGAAACTACTTTCATGTGGACATTTCAAGGTTTGTAAAAACATAAGTTTCAGTCTGTTGACTGGGCCCCAACGTAATAAAGCCTTCAGATACAGATATCAATAGGTTTAGGTTTAAAAATTTAATCTCTATAATGTCGAAAGCGTGCCAGTTAGGAAATTTTTGAAAAAATATTTTCTAGCTAGAGAATTGTTATATATGGAACCTAAAATTGCAGACTTTCAGCAACAAAAGAACATAAGAAATTTATTAGCAGTTATGTTTATGCTATTTCTTAGTTTACGTAAGAAATCAATTTTACGTAAGCAACTTTCCAGAAAAGGGGAACACATGCTTTAAACGGTCATGATCCATTCTGTTTTTCCTACATTTTAGAAAAAAATTTTTTGACTAAAAAACAAAAATTCAAACTCGCAAAGAACTATCAAACTTTGGCTCAAAACTTGATGAAGTATAAATGTTTTTACTTGCATTTAACCAGATACATGGATACTTTATCCAAAACTCAAGGCTTGAGATCAAACGTAAATCGTTTTCACGAGTTGGTGCGCGTCTGTTGAATGAGCTACCAACAAAGCCCGGATGCAACGAAAAATAAAATTTAAAAAGACAATTCAAAGGTTACTCTTTAACATTCTTTAATCTGAAGAAAATTGACGTTGATCTAGAAACCTGAATACGAAAACTTAAAATCCAACACTCTTAGCTGTATGCTATTGTATAGTCAAATTTGTCAAATTATATTTACAACTGTTTTTCTTTCTACCTGATATTGCTAACTGTACATATACAAAATAGTTATCTCCCTACCTTTTTCCTTTTACTGTAGTTCGGTAATTACTACTCTTTTATTTTTGGTTGCGTTGGCTCGCCTAGTTTAGCCATCCTAACTGAGGTGGCAGCAACATCTATATACCTGTAGTTAAAGATTGTAAAAAAATGATTGATTGATCGATACTTTATAGCGAAACCATTTTCTATTGCTTCATAATTTATCCACTTCATTCACTAACACAGATTACGTCTTAACTTTTACTTGCTATTTTGTTACTAGAGTATTGCTTGTCACATGACTGCCGATGAAGCAACTTGTGATGTTTTGGTGGCTGTTGAGCTACCCGGGTGTAAACACGAGAAAAACCTGCCTTGTGACTTAGCAACCAAAGTTCGGAAGGGCGAAACTTGTGTGGCGTGTGATGTAGTTGTCACCAAAGAATTATTGTGTACCCACCCTATTCAGCTACCGTGTTCTAAAACCACAGATGGAGTATGCTGTGAGTTTCCATGTGAAAGGTTGCTTCCTTGTGGCACTCATCAGTGTCAAAATATTTGTGGAATTGACTGTTCGAACACGGAATGCAAAGTGAAAGTAAGTTTCAAACCTAATTTTTCAATCGGAAGATTGCCTAGCAAACTTATTTTAAATACAATAAATTCACGACAAACTTAAAGGTGGAGTACAGACATATTGTCTCAGTAGAAACGTTTGCCTTCTTCAGTGTTTAATTTAGTGGCATAATAGGTGTACAAAAAAGTAGAAAATACAAATAAACAATAGAATCACAATAACCTTAGATGAATGCAAACTACAGCTTATTAGAAAGAAAGTTTGGTGTTGAAGTGCTTGTACTTAATTTGCAATTGGTTTTGGAGAAATTTGCCTTTTTTTCAAAGGATGTGTAATGCATCCACATGTAAGGTTAAAGCATTTTTAAAGCGAAACATGCATGTACAACAAGTAAATGTATTTCCTTTGGCTAAGACATAATATGAATTTAGACATTCTTGAAAACATCATTAAGTCAACTCAGAAAGCTTTACTTAGCTCTAATTGTCAATAAAAAGTGGAGCTGATTACTCGGCTTCGATTTGATGATGAACGTCAACGAATATGTCATATTACTTCGGTGTCTTTTATCTTTATTGCTTTTTCTATCGATGTTCAATTATTGTACTCACTTAGTGGAAGGCTCATGAATTGCTAGACAATTGGAACAGGAATTAAAAGAAACGAAACCAGTTGTTTCACTTTAAGTGCAATATACATTTTATTCTGGAGTTGTTTAAATTTCATTCTCCTTTGTTCTAGGTATGGAAAGAACTTCCTTGTCAAGAACATTGCCTACTTCTCCCTTGTTATTTATCCGTCAATGACTTCATCTGCCAAGAGAAGTGCACGAGAAGACTTTTGCGTTGCGGCCACCCTTGTACGGGAATCTGTGACGAAGAGTGTTCAGCGTACCCATGCGAGGTCCTCCTACCGAGAACCTTGTCTTGTCCTAAGAAACATGTTGTTGAGCTACCATGTCATGTGAATCCCGATACCTACCTCTGCTTGGCAAGGTGTTTGCGGTAAGATTGCTGATTTCTACCACAGATGCACAAAGAGTTGCATCCGGATCTGTTTGTTTACTTTCTTGCACGGCATTAGGCATAGGCTTACAAAATTCATCGGTTGCTGTCAAAAGATTTACAGTTAATCCTAATTGCTCCCTCCAAGAAAAATATTAAACGATTACTTACAACTAAGATTAAATTTTAGAAAAAACTTATCAGAAAATTGTTATCAAGGCCAAGGCCTGTCCATTTTTCAGACACAAAGCTAAATTTTGCGAGCAGTTATGGCGTTTTAACGTGCGATTACTGTTTTTACTTGTCTTTAGTTTAATACCTGATAAACAAACTAGCCCTTTTACCGCCTTAGGTTTTCAATATAGTTTTGTTTGGTAGTATTTATAGTCTAGGCAGATAACTTTTTTCTTAAAGAATACATAGATATACAATGCTTGATTTAAAGAATGCATTAAGAAGTAAGAATCGACACAAAATTTACACAAAAAGTTTCAAGAAAGGATACAACCAACCATATCGAAAAGATGCTACTATGTTAACGCAAACGTTTTATTGATTAATACTTTAGAACAATGGAATGTGGTCATTCGTGCGAAGGGCCCTGCGGCTTGGCGTGCGATCCTTCAAGGTGCCGCGTCCGCATCAACAAGAAACTTCTCTGCGGGCACGAATCTCGCATCCCCTGTGGAATTCTGCCTACGGACTGGTGTTGCCTTATTCGCGTACCAAAGTTACTGCCCTGTGACCATTTCGCACGAGTGCCGTGCAACAAGCCTGTCGCTTCTGTTTTTTGTCGGAGCATGTGTGGCGCTGACCTTCCCTGTGGCCACAGTTGCACTGGTTGGTGTGGAAGATGTCGAAAAGAGGGCAAGCATCTAGCCTGTACTTCCCCATGCAATCGAACTCTGATTTGTTCTCATCGTTGTAGGGCAGTATGCAGTGAGCCATGTCCACCTTGCAACAGGCGCTGCGAACGCGGATGCCCGCATAGACAATGTCAGAAACAATGCAATGAGCCTTGTGACACTTGCAAGAAGCCGTGCACTAACAGTTGTCCACACAGCAAATGCAGTAAGCTTTGCTACGAAGTTTGCGACAGGGTCCCTTGTAACGAGGCTTGCTCAAAACGTCTTGGCTGTGGCCATCATTGTATTGGTCTCTGCGGAGAAAACTGCCCAAAACTCTGCAAAGTCTGCAACGCCGCAGAGCTAGCCAGTGTGCCATCGTTCAGCTTGGGCATGAAGTTCGTACAGTTGTTTGATTGTGATCACGTGTTTGATGTGGAAGGGATGGATCATTACATGGAGTTCATGTCCTCACCTTCAAACAACCTCCAAAGTTCATCCCCACTTGAGATCAAGAACTGTCCACGATGTTCCGCTCTGGTTAGTCGCAACAGCTATCGGTACGAGACGACCGTTAAACGTTTCACAAGTGCTGTAGAGAGTATTAAGATCAGCACCACCAGAATAACGAAAGAAGCAGAAGAAGATACTTATCGGCTTTTGAAAGAAAACCCTGGTTGTAGAAGAACAGCCGGGATGATGAAGTTTCCAGTTGTCATCACCTTTAGTAGTTACCGTGGCCAAGAAGCAACTATCAGGGCTACAGCACGGGGAAGAAGCTACTTACCGAGTATGAAAAACCAACTTCTTGTACTGAGGCTGGTGTTTCAAGCCCTTCATCTAATTGAGGGATACAGTTCATGGTATCCGGATGACGAAACCGAAGAATGGAATACTATGACGTCTTGCTTTTTACTACTTTCGACCTACTTGAAACAGGTTGAAACAAGGTTGATGTTTCCCATCATCCAACAGGAAGAAATCCACTCAGTGTTTGATGTGGTCGTGAAACTAACCTTGCTCTGCCATATTCTGCTGGCAAAGAACCAAGTTGTGGGCACGCTGCCCCCAGCAGGTGAAGAAATATTCAACAAAGTCTTAGCTCAAGCACGGCGTCCCAGAAACGGACCAAGAAGGTAATTGGCCTACTTATGACTGTATTTATTTATTTAACAATTATTTAATTACAACGGTACTGGAGTTAGGGAAGTCAGGGGCGGATAAAGGATTTCAAAAGGGGGCTGGATATATGATATGATTTCGAGTGGTGAGTGCCTTTCAAGCCACCACGTATTGCACAAATTTTTTGCGCATCAATAACAGTATTTCGTGGGCCCTAAAATTGTTGATTTACCTGTAAACTTATGAATGATTTTCAGGTTTTGTCGACGCTCAGTGACAAACTATTAACGAATCGTATCTTTTTTTTGTCGGCAGTTTTAAAAAGGGGGATGGAAATACACCCATTCCCCCCCACCTCGTATCCGCCCCTGGGAGTTCGAACTTTATTTCAGTAGTTTAATCGGTTTTGTGAATGAATTTTGCATTTTGCGACTCGGCCGAAGTCACTAGTTAGCTAGAAGTTTAATTTATTTGTTTCAAGAAAGTTCTTTTTTTGCAAATGCTAGCTGCTGATCAGTTGGGAAGGGTAAATGAATTGTTACCTATGTATAACAAAATCTGGAAACTTCGAAGCGGTGCTAATATTGCGTTCACAACAAAAAATCAAAATGTTTGTAAATCATATATGTTTCTATTTAATCGCGTTAAAGAATGTGTCTATCTCGGGTCATTGAGCTTGATTGTGTGTTATCAATTTTCGCATAAGGAGAAACAATGGTGAGCCAACAGCATGCAAAACGTATAACGTGTTGTATTGTGCTGTGAGCTTCGAGTATCGATTAAAATAGACAACACTTGCGGTGCTTAGGCACTATTGTAGAACAATAGAACATAAGGAGATTCGAGAAATAACCAAGGACATTGAATATTGTTTGCCACAGGTAACTCGCTAAAAGCATTCAATACTTTGTTAGAAATGTACACTAAGCAACTTGTGATGTAATGGTACGACTACACGATGCAACGTTGTGCGTAAAAACCTTATTGTGTCGCTACACTTAATAACACTTCATGCAACATAAGTCGCGCGACTACAAAGCAAATGTCTGTAAGCATAAGCATTATCGAAACACCCGTCCCTGACCGAGACTTGAACTCTTTTGTTTAAAACACTTCGGTTACGCTGCGTGCAAGACCTGGATACACTGTACAATTATTTCATTGCGTGCAATGTTACATGTTATGTATCATGGTCATCGTGCAGCCGACGCCTATACCTCAAAATTGTTCTGAACTAAATCATACGACTGGTTTCAGCCGCAAAGTACGTTTTAAAACCAGAGCATCAGTTCCTACTAATTGTAAAATTTCTGATCCATCGTTTACTTTCCGCAGAACTTTCTTACGCTCCTTGGACTTGGCTGTGATCAAAGAAGTAGCAAACTTTGTTAGAAGACACTCTAGGTGTGTTTTTCTCGAGCCAAGCCCCCCGAACTACACCTGGTTTCCTGGGTTATCATGTGACGTCTGGTTCACATGCGACAAAGATCACGTGTTTGCAAAGAGCGATATAAGTGGTGATCAAGTTTACTGCCCCCATTGCACCAATACGAGCAATACAGCTGCTCGCTGCTTCAACGAATAGGAAAATGCAAAACACTGATCATTTTTGTAAGAAGTTTTTGTTTAAATTCATCATTAGAGAAAATATACATAAAGCTCAAGGAAAAAGGAAGGCAAAATCACACAACTTAAGTTTGCTTTTCCTAATTTTGAGGCTTAGGGGGTTTTTTCGCTGCGCTGCAATTTTTTTAAAACACAAAAAGCTGAAAAGTTGCTTCTTGAAAATAAAAGATGCTTAAAAATGTTTTTGGTAGGACACTCCCCTACTATTTAGAATTCAAGAAACAAACATTTTCATCCTAGTATTTTTGAAGACGACAGCGTACTATCAACCAGCTGGATGCACTCAAACTGACGTCATTTTTTCCTCGATTACGTCATTGTGCTTTTTATGTTTAGTTGTTTTTATTCATCATTACTTTAGCTTTTTTATCCTTGTTGCTTATTCTCTCTAACCGTTTTAAAGTTTTTTAGTATTGGTAACTTTGTTGATGCCGCAGATATTAAAGTATTTCGTCTATTAAACGGGGATTGCTACACCCGCCTCAGGGTTGTAACCTAAGCCATAGGTCCAGGTGGCACAATAGATAGACAACTAATCAGAACTCTAAGTTAAACATTTAGTTCAGGTGATGCAGTAGATGGACAACCAATCAGAGGTGTAAGTTAGACAATAATATAAGCCCATGTGATGTAATAGATAGGCAATCAGCCAGGGCTGTGAAATTAAACATTAATCCCATGTGGACTGTAAGGGCTGTAAGATTAAACATTAAGGCCATGTTATGCAAAAGATGAGATTTTTTTGCTCCGTTTTGCTTTCTTTTGATGTTTTATGATAAACACTATTATATAGTTATGGGAATTGTTATGTAACAAAAGCACTCACGTGGCACATGGTCAGCGGGCACTCTGTGGAACAAAAGCCCTTTGTATTTATCAACAAAGGTCGCGCGCTACAACTGCACAGTTTCCTCCAACAATTGAACAGCTAACTTGTTGCTTATTCCTTCCCGGCCCTGTCCCATGTGCGCATGCCATGCTAATCTATCTGTTGTTGTCCTTACCTTCCGGGGAAAAATACTAACAAATATATACTCGAAAAAAGTGTAGTTACCGTATTTATTCGAATTAGCGCCCTGGCCTGGTTCTTCAAAACCCGATTAGTGCTAACCCAGGGTTAATTACCATGACAACTCATAGATTTTGTTAAGAGTTAACCCTGGGTTAAGTTTATCGGGGTTTTGAGGAACCGGGCTCTGGGAGTTAATAATTTTTTGCTTTTTTTGGTGGGGCACTAAATCGAAGTGAACGCTAATTCGAAGCTGGGCGCTAATCAAATATTCACAAACTTCGGTAAGTAGTACTCCGAGTGTCGAATTTCTTTCTTTTTTCTTCCTTTTATAAGCTTTTGGATGAGAGGCGGTTATTAGTTCGAGGCTGGTGCTATGTAACAATTTTCATTCTAATTTCTGAGGGGCGCTTATTCGAGGAGGGCGCTGGTTCGAGGTTGGACGCTAATTCAAATAAATACGGTGCTTGACTGAGCTAGTTGATTTAATAAACCGGCTTAAATTTCAACTCATTGTCTTTATTGTTAAATCCTGTCTTACTTATTGTCTGTTTAGCCCAGAAAACAGAGCTCATACAAAGTGCAGTAATTCCAGCAGTTAACATTTTAACAAGGGAAGCATAAACTTTATTTCTTACGCGTTACGTTGCACTTGATTTCGTTTTCGGCTAATTACGCCAAAATTTGAGCTACTGTATCGTTATCAAGTTTTACCTGTTAGTTCAAGCTAATATCATCCCCTTACCTGTTAGTTCAAGCTAATATCATCCCTTACCTGTTAGTTCAAGCTAACATCACCCCCTTACCTGTTAGTGCAAGCTAATATCATCTCGTAACCTGTTAGTTCAAGCTAATATCATCCCTTACCCGTTAGTTCAAGCTAATATCATCCCCTTACCTGTTAGTTCAAGCTAATATCATCCCATACCTGTTAGTTCAAGCTAATATCATCTCCTAACCTGTTAGTTCAAGCTAATATAATCCCCTTACCTGTTAGTTCAAGCTAATATCATCTCCTAACCTGTTAGTTCAAGCTAACATCACCCCCATACCTGTTAGTTCAAGTAATATCATCTCCTAACCTGTTAGTTCAAGCTAATATCATCTCCTAACCTGTTAGTTCAAGCTAATATCATCCCCTTACCTGTTACTTCAAGCTAATATCATCCCCTTACCTGTTAGTTAAAGCTGATATCATCCCCTTTACCCGTTAGTTAAAGCTTCTATCATCCCTTTACCTGTTAGTTCAAGCTATTGTCAACCCCTTACCTCTTAGTTTAAGCTAATCTCATCCCCTTACCTGTCACTTGAAACTAATATCATCCCTTTACCTGTTACTTCAGGTTATCATCGCCCTATCTACTTGTTAATTCAAGGTAATATCAACCCCTTATCTGCTCTGTTACTTCATGCTTATATCACCCATTTATCTGTTTACTCAAGCTAATAAAATGAAATAAATTGAAATAATAAGAAAGTTTTTTCTTAAGCTTGCCGTATCTTTCATTTTTGTTTACACAAGGTTCAAACTTTTGCGTTTAGCCGCATAATGGATACCAGTAAATGTTGCACGTGCCTCATTTTGTTTGATTGTAGACAATCGATTAAGAGAGTGAGCTTTTAAAAACTATTGAGCTCTTAAGAGGGTGAAATTCGTACCAGACATTAGTAGAAACTGCTTCTAAATGCTTTACTTTTTGATCAAGGCTTTCTTTTCTTTATTTTTGACGTGATAATGTTCGCATAAATATTGCTTTTATCTCATGTTTGTTGAAGAGAAAGTAGACATTAAATGTTATAGGAATGAACAAATTAAAGTAGTACCGAAACCAAATCAAAGTATAAAACTAACACTATCAGAATATGGCAAATTAACGAGTTAGGAGACGCTTGAGAGTAAACAATTTGAGGTAGTAAAACCAGTTTCATTGTTCATTCAAACCTGTAGCCATTGTTATCAAAGGGTGATAACGCCTTAGACTGGGGAGTAAAACACGGCGTTAACTGAGAAGTGGTTATCACCCATGCTACCTGTAACACTCCATTCTTTCTTTTCGATATCAAATACTTCTATTGTTGTTACTCCGCGACCCCCAAGGCAAAAAAGTTTATTGTCCGCTGCTGCAACACCAAATTCATTTCTTGCTTCATTCATACTCTCTGGTAAAGATTGCCATTCCTTCCCGGTTTTGGGATTGAAGACCTCGACAGAATCTAGACTCTCCTCATTATTTCGCCCTCCTATTGCATAGATAGAACCGCCTTGCACCGCAACTCCCAAGTTGAACCTCTGTTTTCGCATTGGTTTCATCGCATTCCATTTCATGGTCTTCATGTCAAGGCGTTCGCAAGTGGCCAGCGGTCCTGCTTCTCCATAGCCTCCAATGACATAAAGCTTACTGTTAAGGAATGCTGCGCCTGCATCGAAGACGGAAAACAAGCACTTTTTGTAGCCACTTTAAATAGAACGTTCGTTTCATGTTCTGAGCCTTCGGTAAGTGTTACTGGCGAAAATTGCTTTACATTCTTGAAAATACCATAGCACATGACCAGAACTGTCAGAGTTCATGACCAGCAAACACAATAGTACATGACCAGGAACTGCCTATTACATGAACAGGAACTACCGTTATAGATCACCAGGAAGTACCATAGTACATGACCAGGAACTACGTTGCACATGACCAGCAAACACAATAGTGCATGACCGGAGCTGCCTATTACATGACTAGGAACTATCATTGTAGGTGACCAGCAAATGCCTTAGTACATGACCAGGAATTACCGTAGTACATGACCAGGAACTACCTAGTACATGACCAGCAATTACCATAGTACATGACCAGGAACTACTATTATAGATGACCAGCATTTACCATAGTACATGACCAGCAAGAACAAAAATACACGGCCAGGAACCACCGTTGTACATAACCAGTAACTACCATCGTACACGATCAGAAACTACCATATAGTACATGATCAGAAACTGCTTTAGCACAAGACCAGGAACTACCAGGAACCATACCACAGGACCAGGTTTTAGTTACCGACCATTTACTAAACTGAATCTTTTTTTTCTCCGCCAGCATTTGAGGTGAGCTAATTCTTGAACTGAATTTCTCTCACTTCTGCTACCAGTTTTGACTTTGGTTCCATAAAGAAAAACAGTTGTTACAGTACAAACGTGAGAAAGGTCACTAGTAGTTTCCCTTTCGGCTAGATAAACGATTGAAGATTTTTTCTGACAGGGATATCAGATAGTTCTTGGCTAAAATTTAAATTCTGTTGAGCTTTTACTGTTTGGTGTTAACTGCATGGCTAAAAATTAAGTGACTCACCTGGTGAACGACGGCTTGACGTCATATCCGGGAAAGATTCCCACTCATTGGTTACTGCGTCAAATTTCCACACTGCCTTGCCAGTACGTGCACGACCGCCGACTACGTATATACAATCTTTTCCAACGCAAACGCCTTTGTCCCGGACATCTAAACCTGAACAATATTAGACGGCAGTCGGTAACTTGTATGATAATCCAGTTTGACTACGTATATAACACCAAGAATCTGAAAAACCTTTGTTGATAAAATCTCACAAGTTCAAGCGAAAGACAAATTTAGAGTGTGTAACAATCTTTAATTCAATACGAATTGAATTGTTGTTATAATTATAACTGGCATGCCATTAGTTGTCATGCCAACAGTTGTCACGTCAGTAGTTACTGGTCAATTAATGTCATGCCAACAATTAATACTAATCTTTAGGCTTTCGCGTGGATAAGACATGATAAAAAGATAAAATCTATAAAAACGTTTTACGGTTTTCACGCGTTAAAATTTAAAATTTAAAAATACATTGACGTTTCGACTTCATTTGTGGAAGGCTTCATCAGAATGGTAAGAAGATAAAATACTAGCGGATAAAGGTGAGTAAAACTAAATTAGCATTTATCTTAACCCTGGCTACAACATAAACTTTGAAAATACTCAAGTAATTGCAAAAACAGAAAAGTACTTTCCAAGATTAATCAAAGAAGCTATTGAAATTCAAAACCACCCTAACATTTTAATAGAGACGATTCTTACAAACTCGGTTTTACTTGGAAACAATTAATTAAGGAAAACTTACCGCATGATTTACTGTGCTATTGTATCTTCCCTTTTAACACACGAACAATAGTTTCTTCATTCTTTTATTACTTATGCTAATTTAGTTTTACTCACTTTTATCTGCTATTATTTTATCTTCTTGTCATTCTGATGAAGCCTTCCACAAGTGAAGTCGAAACGTCAATGTGTTTTCAAATTTTAAATTTTAACGCGTGAAAACCGTAAAACTTTTTTATACATTTTATCTTTATTTTTATTATGCTAATAGTTGTTTGCATCATTCTCATTTTATTCTTTGTTTTCGCGTACTCGCTAGAGACGCCAAAGACAAAAGTGAAACCACCCGGTTGGTATCCGTAGCTAAAAAAGAAATCATCGATACTGTTTTGTTCACTAACTATAACGTCAGGTGTAAAATAAAAATAAAGAATTTAAGCTGGTTTTGTTCGCCAAATCACGTCTACCCCATGCTAACTGCCGCTGAAGTTTCTATGTAGTCTGTGTAATTTTGTGTTTTGTGCTTGCTGGAGAGGAAGAACATTTATTAGGGACTTAGCTGCCTTTTGACTGACAATTCAACCTTTTTGATACAAGGCTACTGACCTTCACCGCATGGGTTCCAACACAATCTAAGCGGGTCAAACATTTCCACACGAACCCCTGTGATGGAGTATAGGTTGCTCCCGACAACAGCAGAATATCGATGTTCGGTGACGTCATCCACTTCCACTTGTGTCAGCTCACGACAGGGCACGCATGCGCTCTTGATCGGATCAAAGCGCTCGACTGCCAAACTTTTACAGCTAAACACGTACAGAATGTCTTTGGGCTTACGAGGGTTTCCGTCGCTGGTAGTTGTCTTGTAGTCTCTGTAATATTCAAGAGCTGCTTTCACCTCTGGTTTGCAGATACCTTCGCCCTCGACCAAATCACGAATGACGTGTTTACTAAGATACTGAGGCGAAATCTGACAGAAACGAATTTCTTTGAAGATCTCCTTGGCTGACTCCAACCTAAATACAAAATACCAATTTTCTAAGTGTTCACTTCTGGTAGCTAGTTTAACTTTTCTTTGCTTTTGAGTAGTTCTAGTTTCTTTATTAGTCTTACCACCAGCTTCTTTTCTTCTTTTAATTAAATTTTAATCACTATTTATGCTTGCCCGATCCTTTCAAGTTTACATGTACTTTTTAAGAGTAACGCAAATCAAATTCCAATTTCGATCTTACGACCAACAAAAGTAGCAGCAGTACCAACAACAGCAACATGAAAAGGCAACACAACAACACTACAGTATGGCTACATAATGCAGCAAGCATTGCCTGCAACGTTGCGCGCAATGAAAGAAATGCACCGTGTTGCCACCTATGAAACTGTTGCACGCGACGTCGTGCGAATTCGAAACCGATTCTACTCCTGAAAGCATAGCAAACAACGATCTGTGTGGCTACAATAAGGATTTTAGTTAAGCAGCAACAACACTAATAACAGCAAAAACACCAACAGCAAAAGCAACAACAACAAAGTAAACAACGCCATTATAACTGGCAGCAAAAACAACAACAGCAAAAGCAACAACAACAATAACAAAAAAATAAGCAACACCATTATAACTTGCAGCAACAACAATAGCAAAAGCAAGAACAACAACAACAACAAAATAAACAATGCCATTCTACCTGGCAACAACAACAACAATAGCAAAAGCAACAACAACAGTAACAACAAAAACAACAACGCTAACAACAGTAAAAATAAAAACAACAATGATAGCAAAAGCAACAACAACAGTAACAACAAAAACAACAACGCTAACAACAGTAAAAATAAAAACAACAATGATAGC